>CAXITT010000272.1:636526-649244 GCA_964033795.1 Lymnaea stagnalis
TAGTCAGTCTGTGTAGTCAGTCTGTGTAGTCAGTCTGTGTAGTCAGTCTGTGTAGTCAGTCTGTGTAGTCAGTCTGTTTAGTCAGTCTGTTTAGTCAGTCTGTTAAGTCAGTCTGTTTAGTCAGTCTGTATAGCCAGTCTGTATAGCCAGTCTGTTTAGTCAGTCTGTTTAGTCAGTCTGAATAGCCAGTCTGTATAGTCAGTCTGTTTAGTCAGTCTGTGTAGTCAGTCTGTGTAGTCAGTCTGTATAGCCAGTCTGTATAGCCATTCTGTTTAGTCAGTCTGTATAGCCAGTCTGTATAGTCAGTCTGTTTAGTCAGTCTGTGTAGTCAGTCTGTTTAGTCAGTCTGTAAAGCCAGTCTGTTTAGTCAGTCTGTTTAGTCAGTCTCTTTAGTCAGTCTGTATAGCCAGTCTGTATAGCCATTCTGTGTAGTCAGTCTGTTTAGTCAGTCTGTGTAGTCAGTCTGTGTAGTCAGTCTGTATAGTCAGTCTATTTAGTCAGTATGTGTAGTCAGTCTGTTTAGTCAGTCTGTTTAGTCAGTCTGTTTAGTCAGTCTGTGTAGTCAGTCTGTTTAGTCAGTCTGTGTTGTCAGTCTGTGTAGTCAGTCTATGTAGTCAGTCTGTTTAGTCAGTCTGTGTAGTCAGTCTGTGTAGTCAGTCTGTGTAGTCAGTCTGTGTAGTCAGTCTGTGTAGTCAGTCTGTGTAGTCAGTCTGTGTAGTCAGTCTGTGTAGTCAGTCTGTGTAGTCAGTCTGTTTAGTCAGTCTGTTTAGTCAGTCTGTTAAGTCAGTCTGTTTAGTCAGTCTTTATAGCCAGTCTGTATAGCCAGTCTGTTTAGTCAGTCTGTTTAGTCAGTCTGAATAGCCAGTCTGTTTAGTCAGTCTGAATAGCCAGTCTGTGTAGTCAGTCTGTGTAGTCAGTCTGTATAGCCAGTCTGTATAGCCAGTCTGTTTAGTCAGTCTGTGTAGTTAGCCTGTGTAGTCAGTCGGTGTAGTCAGTCGGTGTAGTCAGTCTGTATAGCCAGTCTGTTTAGTCAGTCTGTATAGTCAGTCTGTTTAGTCAGTCTGTGTAGTCAGTCTGTATAGTCAGTCTGTATAGCCAGTCTGTTTAGTCAGTCTGTTTAGTCAGTCTGTATAGAGAGTCTGTTTAGTCAGTCTGTTTAGTCAGTCTGTTTAGTCAGTCTGTATAGTCAGTCTGTATAGCCAGTCTATATAGCCAGTCTGTGTAGTCAGTCTGTTTAGTCAGTCTGTGTAGTCAGTCTGTGTAGTCAGACTGTTTAGTCAGTCTGTGTAGTCAGTCTGTGTAGTCAGTCTGTATAGTCAGTCTGTATAGTCAGTCTGTATAGTCAGTCTGTTTAGTCAGTCTGTTTAGTCAGTCTGTATAGTCAGTCTGTAAAGTCAGTCTGTTTAGTCAGTCTGTTTAGTCAGTCTGTATAGTCAGTCTGTTTAGTCAGTCTGTATAGTCAGTCTGTATAGTCAGTCTGTATAGTCAGGCTGAATAGTCAGTCTGTTTAGACAGTCTGTATAGTCTGTATAGTCAGTCTGTTTAGTCAGTCGTATAGTCAGTCTGTTTAGTCAGTCTGTGTAGTTAGTGTGTATAGTCAGGCTGAATAGTCAGTCTGTGTAGTCAGTCTGTATAGTCAGTCTGTGTAGGCAGCCACTGGTGGTAGATGCGATATTTCAATATACTCGTTGGGCAGCAGGTATTGGAATGTACACAATAGGGGGCAGGTAGAGGCGGTGTTGAAATGTACATAATTGGGAGCAGATAGAGGCGGTATTGGAATGTACATAATTGGGAGCAGGTAGAGGCGGTATTGGAATGTACACAATTGGGAGCAGATGCAGGCGTTGTTGGAATGTACACATGGTGAGCATGTACATGCGGTTGATGAATTTACACAAGTGCGAGATGGTGCAGGTGGGGTTGAAATGTACACAATTGGGAGATGGTGCTGGTGGGGTTGAAATGTACACAATTGGGAGATGGTGCAGGCGGGGTTGAAATGTACACAATTGGGAGATGGTGCAGGCGGGGTTGAAATGTACACAATGGGGAGATGGTGCAGGTGGGGTTGAAATGTACACAATTGGGAGCATTGTCCAGTGCAGTGATTTATCTTTATCATGTACTTAGTTCTCGAGCCAACCTTATATGAATTAACATTTAGCATCACACCCCAGTGATAGCTTCAGTAGCCTTTCCTTTTCCCCAATTGACCACCTCCCACACTTTGTGGCCAACCTGCCCCCCTCACCCCTTATGCAAGCAAGGTTAACCTCGTCAAGCTAGTATGACGTCATGTAGCGTTTCCGAGATGTCAGGCATGTTGTGGGGGATATTGATTTTTGGCTAATATTCTTTTCATGCTTCGACCTAGCGTACTCAGTGCTCAATTAGAGGAGCGTGTTGGTATAAAGTACGGTATTCGACCTGACGAGCTCCATCACTAAACATTAGTCAATGAGAGAAATGTGTTGGAGTATGAGCTCCACCACTAAACAGTACTCAATGAGAGAAATGTGTTGGTATAAAGTACGGTATTTGACCTGGAGAGCTCCACCACTCAAATACACGAAATTATAAGGCACTATGAAATCACGGCAGGTCAACTCAGCTCATTCGACACATTGTTATAATAACACACAATATTGTCATGGGTTAGAAATTGGCAGGGAGACCCATAAGTCTAAACAAATTATATAAGGAAAAGAGGGTTATTATTTCGTGATGTTAGGTAACAGGCAAACTTGCACTGCAACAAATGGTTCGATATTTCAACATGTTTCAAAAAAAACGCCATGCACTCCCGTTCGTAAGGAATGTGACACCGCCCATTCGGCAGACCGTACATAGAACACGCCCACAAACAATATGGTTGACTGTGCGCATCATTCCTTCTAACACAGATGACGTCATCAAGACTTGAGTTTGCCCTGAGCGTGATATGATAAACGCTGGCCGTTCTGATTTGGCAGGAAGTCGGCTCTGACGTAATACAACGTTAAACGTGGCCCCATGCTATTAGGATCGGCAGTGCTCAACAGCTAAAGACACACCTATTTCAAATGTAGGTCTAGAAGTTAAGTTCTATGCAGACACATGGGTGCCCAGTCCAGCAGCATAGATCAAGGGGGTTCACAGAGGTGTGTGCTCCCCACCCACCCCCGAAATCACTAAATTCTAGCAAGTATTTAGAAAAGAACTAAATCAACACACTTTAACTTTAAGCGAACATTTAAAATAACACTGAGCACATGAAACTGTCAGCAATGTCAATTAAATACAGGGCAACACATAAATAATATGGTCCTGCATTCCTATTGACTTTGACACCTTAAGCTATGCGTTATAAACTGACAACCCCCCCCCCCTCCCCCCCGCTCCATTATTTTGCTGGCGTCCATGGACACACATCAAATTAAACAAGAGTAAAGCCATTGACACTGACGTAAGACTCATTAATATCCACCTAAAAATGTCTCCTGTTAGGGAAGTTGAAGCCTTTGTTCTGCTGAGCATGCTATAGTCTTTCTCCAGTTACAGTTAGTTCAGATAGCAATGCTATTGTCTGTCTCCTATTATAGCGTTGTTTTGCATGGTGGACATGCGTATTGTCTGTCTCCTATTATAGCCTTGTTTTGCATGGTGGACATGCTTATTGTCTGTCTCCTGTTATAGCTATTGTTCCCGTGGCCATGCTGTTGGTCTGAACGTTGCTTGCATCGGAGAGAACTGACTGTGTGCTAGGTAAAGGGCCATAAATCCTTACAGTTACAGCATGGCACAACAGTCGACCCGAATGGCATGTCATGACATGACAAGGAGTCTCACGGTCAACCCAAATGGAGGTCGACATGAGGATATCACTGGCTACATAAAAACAACAACAACAAAACTTCACAAGCGTCTTCTTACTGTTACGTCTTACACAGTAGACGGCGCGCCACAAGCTGGGAGGGGACAGAAGGCCCCCGGGGCAGAGGGCTTAGGCTTAATCATTATTCTAGCAGATTGGCGTGGCCTGCAAACTACACGAAAAATGCTGACGGCTGAGCTCGGTGGGAACCAAAGTCAATATGTGACATGTGTCGTTGATATAGTTTTATAGGTCAAGTGTACACACCAGGTGGGAACTTGCATATCAAAGTTATTATTTCTTATTATTATTATTATTTATGACCTTAAGGGACGAAACCCATGGGAAATATTTGTGATAGGAAAACACGCTTGCAACTGACCGAAAGAGTTAGCGCTATCATAAATGGGTGACCCCATCTTATAAACAATTCTGACTGACCGAAAGAGTTAGCGCTATCATAAATGGGTGACCCCATCTTATAAACAAATCTGACTGACCGAAAGAGTTAGCCCTATCATAAATGGGTGACCCCATCTTATAAACAAATCTGACTGACCGAAAGAGTTAGCGCTATCATAAATGGGTGACCCCATCTTATAAACAAATCTATCTTAGACCCAATCTTATACACAGTTCTATCTTAGACCCCATGCTTCATTCAATGTCAAATAAATGTTATTTCTTACTGCCGAGAGCAGACCCTATATTTATATGACTGTCTAAGTCCAGATATGCAATAAAATCGCTAGATACTAAATTTTAGTATTTTGGAATTATTTTTCCGGGGGGGGGGGGGGGGCGCGACGGACAACGTTAATACTTTTTTTTTTTTATACAACGAGTCTCAAACACTTATGAACAGAGACACACTACTGTACCTGACGTAGTTCTCATCCAGGGGTCCTCCTCACACTGTCGGTTCATGAGATCCCCTGAAAGGTCAAGGTAGGACATGGCGGACATCTACTGAAACTGTTTCCTGGTCCGAATGCCTGTGACGTCTAGGTGAGCTCTGAGAGTCTCATACCACAGTGATTCAACCACTGAATTCACTTAACATCTTTACAACTTTGATCTCGTTTGTAAGCACACAAAACAAACCAGAAGGCCATCAGAACAAACAAGTTTAACAAACACTTTAAAAAAAAAAAAAGAAGAAAAGAATTGGTTTAGAGTCTACAGGCAAAGTGCTTTGTGGGTGGTTCGCCGATGGTATAGGGACACGTTCAGCTTTCGACCTGCCCTTAAAACTATATACCTTGTAATAGCGACGGCACGCCAGCAAAGCTTAAGTCAACCTATCTCACTGAAAGAGTAAACACAAAACATACTAATGGCGGTTGGGTTGGTTTGTGGGGGGAGGGGGTTAGGGGGACTCCCATCATGAAAGGACTTATTGTGAGAAGTCACAGTAAACGTACACGCTTGTCATTTCATTAGCCACACTGTCTTGCGACACACTAGTGGCATTCAGATTGGTTCTATTCACTTGAAACTTGACCCCCCCCCCCCCTGTCTTAGTTCAACGGGCGTACGCTACATTTGGTGTGGGCCAATTTACAACTCTAATGGTTACAACTACGGACAACGGTGCTTTCAAAAACTAGAAAGATGGCAACGAAAACATTCGACGAAAAATCCAATTCAAGAAGAGATGCCATACCAAAGACTTGAGTCAAGCGATTCTCTGTTGTCGTCAAGAAATAGGCAATTCTAGATCTTCTTCCATCTAGAAACAAACAATTATAGATCTTCTTCTATCTAGAAACAAACAATTCTAGATCTTCTTCTGTCTATAAACAAACAACTCTAGATCTTCTTCTGTCTAGAAACAAACAATTCTAGATCTTCTTCTGTCTATAAACAAACAACTCTAGATCTTCTTCTATCTAGAAACAAACAATTCTAGATTTTCTTCTCTCTAGAAACAAACAACTCTAGATCTTTTTCTGTCTAGAAACAAACAATTCTAGATCTTCTTCTGTCTAGAAACAAACAATTCTAGATCTTCTTCTGTCTAGAAACAAACAATTCTAGATCTTCTTCTGTATATAAACAAACAATTCCAGATCTTCTTCTGTCTATAAACAAACAATTCTAGATCTTTCTCTGATTATAAACAAACAATTCTTGATCTTTCTCTGATTATAAACAGACAATTCTAGATCTTTCTCTGATTATTAACAAACAATTCTAGATCTTCTTCTGCTATAAACAAACAATTCTAGATCTTTCTCTGATTATAAACAAACAATTCTAGATCTTCTTCTGCTATAAACAAACAATTCTAGATCTTTCTCTGATTATAAACAAACAATTCTAGATCTTTCTCTGATTATAAACAAACAATTCTAGATCTTCTTCTGCTATAAACGAACAATTCTAGATATTCTGCTGTGCAGGATTACAAACCTTAAAGTGAGGTTCGTCGTTTATTTTCTACTTACTACACCTAAAGGCTTGCCTTACTATTATGGTATACCGGTACTAATTACACCTAAAGGCTTGTTTTAGTATTAGGTATACCGGTACTAATTAGACCTAAAGGCTTGTTTTAGTATTATTAAGTATACTGGCACTAACTACAACTACAGGCCTATATTAGTACTATGGAACCAAAGCAAGTGGATTTCGTCCCCCTAAATCTCATAAGACTTCTTAATGCTGTCTAATTATCTCCAAATAGAATTTGTTTTATAGAGAAACAAAAAAAAAAAGCACAACACAATTGCTCATTCTCGTAATGCTGCAATTGTACATTGTAGAAAAGATCTAAGTCTCATAAACGAGATTCATTAGAAGATTTAATCAAACCAAAATCACCTCAATCAATGTTGCCTAATACAGCCATAGGGTATCCTCCATTGTTTGCCACGACAGAACTTTGGCCTCGTTCTAAATAAATAATAATTAAGTATTTAAATGGCACGCTTTGAAGCATGACAAGAACAGATCCACATGAGAAATCAATCTAACGAACTCGTAGGTCTGAAACGGCACATTACGAAATGCCGCTCCTCTCCTAGTACATCATTGCAGCGAATAAATCCATACAACCACGGCGACTGGGATCATTGGGAAATCGTCACAGCATGTCTCTTATGGTGCCGGCGTCCATCCCCACACGTCAAGAAGGGCAACAAAGATTTGAGTCATTCACAGATGTCATTTTGTCGTAACACACAGTCGCTGTGCCGGCCCATCGATCGGTTGGAATGGGGGACTACGCGAGTGTAGCAGTGAAGTGGCCACATTAGCCATGTGTGGGAGTCAGGCGGCGACTGGATGCCACCGCTCATTGGCAGCCCAACACAAGCACGTTCATTTAATTTTAAGTACTGCAGTAGAGTGGCTTTGGTTTTTACTCTGGTCGGTAAGGGTGGATTGGTTCCAGGAGGAGGCACTCAATGGGAAAATGGCGGTTTACGGTAAATAAAACAACAAATCGGTAGTCTGTACTGTAATCCTAGCGTGCACTGTAATCCTAGGGCTAGGGTGCCCCGTAATCCTAGGGGGCACCGTAATCCTAGGGGGCACCGTAATCTTAGGGGGGCATCGTAATCCTAGGGGGCACCGTAATCTTAGGGGGAACCGTAAGCCTAGGGGGCACCGTAATCTTAGGGGGCACCGTAATCTTAGGGGGCATCGTAATCTTAGGGGGAACCGTAATCCTAGGGGGCACCGTAATCTTAGGGGGAACCATAATCTTAGGGGGCACCGTAATCTTAGGGGGCACCGTAATCGCAGGGGGCACCGTAATCCNNGTAATCCCAGGGGACACCGTAATCTTAGGGGGAACCGTAATCCCAGGGGACACCGTAATCTTAGGGGGCACCGTAATCCCAGGGGACACCGTAATCTTAGGGGGAACCGTAATCCCAGGGGACACCGTAATCTTAGGGGGCACCGTAATCCCAGGGGACCCCGTAATCTTAGGGGGCACCGTAACCCCAGGGGACACCGTAATCCCAGGGGGCACTGTAATCCCAGGGGACACCGTAATCTTAGGGGGCACCGTAATCCCAGGGGACACCGTAATCTTAGGGGGCACCGTAATCCCAGGGGACACCGTGATCCTAGGGGGCACCGTAATCTTAGGGGGCACCGTAATCTTAGGGGGCACCGTAATCTTAGGGGGCACCGTAATCCTAGGGGGCACCGTAGTCTGTATCTATTCCACCCACACATTCATGTTCTCCGGGGAAACTAATAGAACCCCAAAAAGTGGTGGGGGGGGGGGAGCTTGTGGGGTGTGTGGGGGGTGGGTAGGGACTGCAACGGCTTGACAAGATCAACAATTGGTCACAGCGGTGTTGAAATTTGTTTAGGAGAAGAAATGGCATTTTAAAATACTTGGTTAAGAGGGGTCAAGAAGATAGCAAACTATCTTGATTTACTTATTACCTAAACATTATACCCACCCCCTTTTTTCCCCACCCACCCTCTACACACACATCTATCATACCAGATACACTTCCGGGGTAGCGTAAGAAATATTTTGTAACGAATTTCTGTCTACTGGCAATTCCATCTTGTAAGTCAGTTTTTCCAGCGTAAGATTTGGTTTTGTTTTGACTCGAGACCCTTTCTTTTGTTCGGTTTAGTGTCCGTCTCGTGCTGGCCCCAGTTGATGGCACACAGCTCAGCTACAGCTCTGGTATGCTGGGGAGAAGGTGGGGGCTGGGGTGGTGAGCAATGCCGTCTTAAGGCATGGGCCCACTGGGCACTGGCCCAGGGCCTCGGGATTCTAGAGGGCCTCCTGCTGCTGTAAAGACGGCCCTGGTGGTAAGTGATTGGGCAATAATTCTACTTGTTGCCGTTAATGGATATGAGGTTTGGGTGGCGGTTAAAACTCATGCCGATGATTTTAGCCACGCGGCCGGGAGAAAGCCGCTCCTAGGCGACCGTTTCGACCCAGCTTTCGTCCCGACCGAAAGACTCCTTGGGCGGTGGGGGGTGGTGACGCAATACCTTCCCTCCGGAGTGAAAGCAAATCCGCCCAGACCCAAGGGAGAGTGGACCGCGAACGCTTTAAACGCAGCGTTTTCTGTCGACCGGACGTCACCCAGGCCAGGGGGGGGGGAGGTTCCCGGCGTTCCGCTGCACGGTCTGGCGGAGGGGAAACCCGGAGTCTGGCCCGTGTGGAGGTGTGCCGAGGGGGGGGTATTAAGAGCCCGCACGCGACGACCCACTGACGCCATTTCCCAATGTGACGTCTACCTAGAGTATCAATCTACACATGTGTACAGTCTTTCTTTGCGTAATGCATTGAAAGAAAAAGTATTTTGAACGTTTTAGTGGTGCCTTTAAAAGCGTCTTCCAAAGAAAGTCTTTAACAAAACAAAGTTTTTTTGATTTTAAATCATCTCTGTTATCTGGACCTAAGGGTTTTTTTGGCATCTAAGTCAACAAACGCATTAATGTATGATAACATATGCCATCTAAACGAATATTCCCCCTTGATGCATGATAACATATGCCATCTAAACGAATATGCCCCTTGATGTATGATAACATATGACATCGAAACGAATATGCCCCTTGATGCATGATAACATATGCCATCTAATCGAATATGCCCCTTGTTGCATGATAACATATGACATCGAAACGAATATGCGCCTTGATGTATGATTACATAATCCTGGCATCTCGATCGATGCAGAAACAGGTTTTGGGGTGGAGGGTGGGAGCGAGGGCTCATTCAAACATACCCAATAAAATATCATAAAAATATTATAATTTCAGGGTGAATAATCTCTTTCCTTCCAATTCATGGTATCATCATACCATCCAAGTTTACCTGTGGATTGACCAATTATGCGTACCGGGTAACCAAACGAAGGCTACGACCAAACAATCCCATGAAAGCGGAATAACCTCAATTGCTCTTTTCTCCAGAATTTTTTTGTTTAATTCTAAGAGGCCGTATCCTAACCCAAACGGTTTAACAACACCAACCATATGACTTGTGGTCCAGACGACATCCAGGAAGGACAAGGACATGACCATATAAGCATACGTGTAATAGATGACATACCCAGCGGGTGTGAGGCATTGGTAGCTGATGATAACATCAACTATAACTTTGGCATTTAGACACCAGGCGACTCATTGAGGCGTTTGGAAAACTTTTCACAATTCATTTAGAACCCCTCCTCTCCCACCCCCCCCCAATCTCTACATATATATATATAAAGTTAATACGTTTTGACGTGACAGTCGAAGATTTCTTAAATTAGCACGTTTGGTATAGCACAGACAATCGAAGTGGTCAACCGTAACTCACGTGAAGTGCAGACCCGAAGGGGGCACCTGATGGGGAAGCTGATGCGTGGCACATTGTTCTAGCATGTGTGTTGACCTATTTTGAAGCGTCTACCACTTATCTACCACCTTTGGTTTTGATTTTGACGGCACCAATTAAAGGTGTCGCACTTACTACTACCACCCCCCCCCCCCCACACACACACTTTTTTTCTTCTTTTGAAAGGGTGTACAATTGAATTGGATTTTGTTATTATCACTAGCTTTTGTATAGCTGATGAGCGGGACACCATGTTGATGTGGTAGCTGATGAGTGGGACACCATCTTGATGTGGTAGCTGGTGAGCGTGATGAGTGGCACACCATCTTGCTGTGGTAGCTGATGAGTGGCACACCATCTTGCTGTGGTAGCTGATGAGCGGCAAACCATCTTGCTGTGGTAGCTGATGAGCGGTACACCATCTTGCTGGAGTAGCTGATGAGTGGCACACCATCTTGCTGGAGTAGCTGATGAGAGGCACACCATCTTGCTTGAGTAGCTGATGATCGACACACCATCTTGCTGGAGTAGCTTATGAGTGACACACCATCTTGCTGTGGTAGCTGATGAGTGGCACACCATCTTGCTGGAGTAGCAGATGAGTTGCACACATTCCAGGTACAACACCTAAGTGGGAGTGGCACTAACAAAGACCCAGTAGTACAGCGGTTCTCAATCTGTGGGTCGCGACACCTTTCGGGTTCGAACGACCCTTTTTACAGGCGTCGCCTAAGACTTTTGGAAAAAATATTTAAGAAGTAACAACGAACATAATTTTATGGTTGGGGTGTCATCACAACATGAGTAACTGTATTAAAGGGTCGCGGCATTAGGAAGGTTGAGAACCACTGCATTAGTAGGTTCACATTGCAGCGAGCTCAAGTTATTCCAGTCATAGTTACAAGTAAATGTGGTTGTGTACAGGGTATGTTGTTGAGGAACGAGCACCAGCACGAGCACCGCCCTGTTGCCTACAAGTGGAATTCCCCAACATATTCCGAGAGCTGGCACATCAAACGGGGTGCACTGTCAGGGTGAGACCCTACTCGCCATTCCGAAATCCCCCCCCCCCCACTCACAGTTCAGAAGTGTAAGGAATGGGACGGGTCGGAAAGGGGCGGGTCTTGCTAAAGTTTACCTGAACATGCACGTGTCTCCCAAAAGAGCAGACGAGATCTAAATGTCATTCCGGGAGCTGGCCCATCAAACGGGGTGCACTGTCAGGGTGAGACCCTACTCGCCATTCCGAAACCCCCCCCCCCCACTCACAGTTCAGAAGTGTAAGGAATGGGACGGGTCGGAAAGGGGCGGGTCTTGCTAAAGTTTACCTGAACATGCACGTGTCTCCCAAAAGAGCAGACGAGATCTAAATGTCAACATGGGGTTATTTGGCAGATTGTGTGAGTCGTGTTAAATCTAGGTCATACGAGGCTCATCAGTAAACTGAAAGCGGTACACAGACAGGAGTGTATTGGAATTGGTACTTTGACAGGGAAAAATTGACATGAGGTCATGACAGGTGCCCATTGACGAGGGTACATTGACAGGGGTACATTGACACATTGACATGGGGTACATTGACAGGGTGCACTGACATGGGTAAATTGACAGGGAAACATGGATACGGGTGCAAATAATGATGGTGGTAGATTGACAGGGGTACACTATACAGATGTAGTTACAACGGCAGGGGAACAATCACGCTCATAGAGCCTGGCAGCGGTAGGTTGACATGGGTTATTTCATGTAAGACGGAGTGTGTCCTTTTACGTGGGTGAAGTTCAACATACCGGATCTTATGCTCTGTCAACAATACAGGTGGATACAATGAAAGATTATATATTTATAAACTCAGGATTATAGATGGATACAATGAAGGTTTTTGTAAGATTTTAGTATATAGATAGATGGAATGAAATATTATATTTGGATACACTGAGACGATATCCTGACATGTACGTACCCTTACTGCAGGCTTTTGTTACGAACATATCACATAGTGAGAACCGAAGTCATTAAACAAAATCAAGTTTTACAAACAAAGAAAATATACCACAACGTTGTTGACAAAGAAAATATACCACCAGGTTTTACAAAGAAAATATAGCAATAAGTTTTTCAAAGAATATATACCACCAAGTTTTTCAAAGAATACATACCACCAAGTTTTTCAAAGAATATATACCACCAAGTTTTTCAAAGAATATATACCACCAAGTTTTTCAAAGAATATATACCACCAAGTTTTTCAAAGAAAATAAACCACCAAGTTTTCGAGCAGCGCCTGCCTAACCCCTCCCCCCCCCCTATTTTCTCAGTACAATGCGTGAGAGTGTGTCATTCTGTTTTCCCCAAATGCTAGACTGCCATCAATAATCCAAAATACATTTGACGTCAACAGACTTTCACCTCTATGTATAGAGACGTTTATGTTCTTGAAACTGCTTTGTTTTGAGAAAAAGGGGGGGGGGGGTTCAAGTTCTTAGATAGAACCGATGCAATAGAAGGTAATTAGTGAAATAATAACATACCTTTTCTATAAATCAACACAC
>CAXITT010000272.1:649852-662942 GCA_964033795.1 Lymnaea stagnalis
AATGCTGGTGTTCACAAGTTTTCACCCAAATGACAAATGAGACCTCTATGTGTATCTCAGCAATGCTGGTGTTCACAAGTTTTCACCCAAATGACAAATGAGACCTCTATGTGTATCTCAGCAATGCTGGTGTTCACAAGTTTTCACCCAAATGACAAATGAGACCTCTATGTGTATCTCAGCAATGCTGGTGTTCACAAGTTTTCACCCAAATGACAAATGAGACCTCTATGTGTATCTCAGCAATGCTGGTGTTCACAAGTTTTCACCCAAATGACAAATGAGACCTCTATGTGTATCTCAGCAATGCTGGTGTTCACAAGTTTTCACCCAAATGACAAATGAGACCTCTATGTGTATCTCAGCAATGCTGGTGTTCACAAGTTTTCACCCAAATGACAAATGAGACCTCTATGTGTATCTCAGCAATGCTGGTGTTCACAAGTTTTCACCCAAATGACAAATGAGACCTCTATGTGTATCTCAGCAATGCTGGTGTTCACAAGTTTTCACCCAAATGACAAATGAGACCTCTATGTGTATCTCAGCAATGCTGGTGTTCACAAGTTTTCACCCAAATGACAAATGAGACCTCTATGTGTATCTCAGCAATGCTGGTGTTCACAAGTTTTCACCCAAATGACAAATGAGACCTCTATGTGTATCTCAGTAATGCTGGTGTTCACAAGTTTTCACCCAAATGACAAATGAGACCTCTATGTGTATCTCAGCAATGCTGGTGTTCACAAGTTTTCACCCAAATGACAAATGAGACCTCTATGTGTATCTCAGTAATGCTGGTGTTCACAAGTTTTCACCCAAATGACAAATGAGACCTCTATGTGTATCTAAGCAATGCTGGTGTTTTCAAGTTTTCACCCAAATTCACAGCAGCCCCTTCTTCCCACCCCCACCCCCATTTCAATCCAATGGCGTCCATTCCAATGGCGTCCATATACTGTGTTAGTGGGCCCAAGCGAGCGTTGTGATATACATAGAGGTCTCAAGGTGGGGGAGGGGGGAATTGAAATGGGGTTCAAGGTCTCAAACACGTTACAGTTCTGCGGCATTGGTATCACAAACGGTAATAAGGAAAGGGAAATTAATTTAAATGGATCTATTTAGTTTACGCATCCAAAAGAGTCATCGCAATTGTCTTAGTCGACTTAGTCTGGTCTGTAGGTTGTGGCTTTGTGTGAAAACAAGGAGCATGCCATTGGGGTTGTTCAACGAAAACAAGGAGCAGGCCATTGGGGTTGTTCAACGAAAACAAGGAGCACGCCATTGGGGTTGTTCAACGAAAACAAGGAGCACGCCATTGGGGTTGTTCAACGAAAACAAGGAGCATGCCATTGGGGTTGTTCAACGAAAAACAAGGAGCATGCCATTGGGGTTTTTCAACGAAAACAAGGAGCATGCCATTGGGGTTGTTCAACGAAAAACAAGGAGCATACCATTGGGGTTGTTCAACGAAAAACAAGGAGCATGCCCTTGGGGTTGTTCAACGAAAACAAGGAACATGCCATTGGGGTTGTTCAACGAAAACAAGCAGCATGCCCTTGGGGTTGTTCAACGAAAACAAGGAGCACGCCATTGGGGTTGTTCAACGAAAACAAAGAGCACGCCATTGGGGGTGTTCAACGAAAAACAAGGAGCATGCCATTGGGGTTGTTCAACGAAAACAAGGAGCATGCCATTGGGGTTGTTCAACGAAAACAAGGAGCATGCCATTGGGGTTGTTCAACGAAAACAAGGAGCATGCCATTGGGGTTGTTCAACGAAAACAAGGAGCATGCCATTGGGGTTGTTCAACGAAAACAAGGAGCATGCCATTGGGGTTGTTCAACGAAAACAAGGAGCATGCCATTGGGGTTGTTCAACGAAAACAAGGAGCATGCCATTGGGGTTGTTCAACGAAAACAAGGAGCATGCCATTGGGGTTGTTCAACGAAAACAAGGAGCATGCCATTGGGGTTGTTCAACGAAAACAAGGAGCATGCCATTGGGGTTGTTCAACGAAAACAAGGAGCATGCCATTGGGGTTGTTCAACGAAAACAAGGAGCATGCCATTGGGGTTGTTCAACGAAAACAAGGAGCATGCCATTGGGGTTGTTCAACGAAAACAAGGAGCATGCCATTGGGGTTGTTCAACGAAAACAAGGAGCATGCCATTGGGGTTGTTCAACGAAAACAAGGAGCATGCCATTGGGGTTGTTCAACGAAAACAAGGAGCATGCCATTGGGGTTGTTCAACGAAAACAAGGAGCATGCCATTGGGGTTGTTCAACGAAAACAAGGAGCATGCCATTGGGGTTGTTCAACGAAAACAAGGAGCATGCCATTGGGGTTGTTCAACGAAAAACAAGGAGCATGCCATTGGGGTTGTTCAACGAAAACAAGGAGCATGCCATTGGGGTTGTTCAACGAAAACAAGGAGCATGCCATTGGGGTTGTTCAACAAAAACAAGGAGCATGCCATTGGGGTTGTTCAACGAATAACAAGAAGCATGCCATTGGGGTTGTTCAACGAAAAACAAGGAGCATGCCATTGGGGTTGTTCAACGAAAACAAGGAGCATGCCATTGGGGTTGTTCAACGAAAAACAAGGAGCATGCCATTGGGGATGTTCAACGAAAACAAGGAGCACGCCATTGGGGTTGTTCAACGAAAACAAGAAGCACGCCATTGGGGTTGTTCAACGAAAAACAAGGAGCACGCCATTGGGGTTGTTCAACGAAAAACAAGGAGCATGCCATTGTGGTTGTTCAACGAAAAACAAGGAGCACGCTATTGGGGTTGTTCAACGAAAACAAGGAGCATGCCATTGGGGTTGTTCAACGAAAAACAAGGAGCATGCCATTGGGGTTGTTCAACGAAAAACAAGGAGCATGCCCTTGGGGTTGTTCAAAGAAAACAAGGAGCACGCCATTGGGGTTGTTCAACGAAAACAAGGAGCACGCCATTGGGGTTGTTCAACGAAAAACAAGGAGCATGCCATTGGGGTTGTTCAACGAAAACAAGGACCACGCCATTGGGGTTGTTCAACCAAAAACAAGGAGCACGCCATTGGGGTTGTTCAACGAAAACAAGGAGCATGCCATTGGGGTTGTTCAACGAAAACAAGGAGCATGCCATTGGGGTTGTTCAACGAATAACGAGAAGCATGCCATTGGGGTTGTTCAACGAAAAACAAGGAGCACGCCATTGGGGTTGTTCAACGAAAACAAGGAGCATGCCATTGGGGTTGTTCAACGAAAAACAAGGAGCATGCCATTGGGGTTGTTCAACGAAAACAAGGAGCATGCCATTGGGGTTGTTCAACGAAAACAAGGAGCATGCCATTGGGGTTGTTCAACGAAAAACAAGGAGCATGCCATTGGGGTTGTTCAACGAAAACAAGGAGCATGCCATTGGGGTTGTTCAACGAAAAACAAGGAGCATGCCATTGGGGTTGTTCAACGAAAACAAGGAGCATGCCATTGGGGTTGTTCAACGAAAAACAAGGAGCATGCCATTGGGGTTGTTCAACGAAAACAAGGAGCATGCCATTGGGGTTGTTCAACGAAAAACAAGGAGCATGCCATTGGGGTTGTTCAACGAAAACAAGGAGCATGCCATTGGGGTTGTTCAACGAAAAACAAGGAGCATGCCATTGGGGTTGTTCAACGAAAACAAGGAGCATGCCATTGGGGTTGTTCAACGAAAAACAAGGAGCATGCCATTGGGGTTGTTCAACGAAAACAAGGAGCATGCCATTGGGGTTGTTCAACGAAAAACAAGGAGCATGCCATTGGGGTTGTTCAACGAAAACAAGGAGCATGCCATTGGGGTTGTTCAACGAAAAACAAGGAGCATGCCATTGGGGTTGTTCAACGAAAACAAGGAGCATGCCATTGGGGTTGTTCAACGAAAAACAAGGAGCATGCCATTGGGGTTGTTCAACGAAAACAAGGAGCATGCCATTGGGGTTGTTCAACGAAAACAAGGAGCATGCCATTGGGGTTGTTCAACGAAAAACAAGGAGCATGCCATTGGGGTTGTTCAACGAAAACAAGGAGCATGCCATTGGGGTTGTTCAACGAAAACAAGGAGCATGCCATTGGGGTTGTTCAACGAAAAACAAGGAGCATGCCATTGGGGTTGTTCAACGAAAACAAGGAGCATGCCATTGGGGTTGTTCAACGAAAACAAGGAGCATGCCATTGGGGTTGTTCAACGAAAACAAGGAGCATGCCATTGGGGTTGTTCAACGAAAACAAGGAGCATGCCATTGGGGTTGTTCAACGAAAACAAGGAGCACGACATTGGGGTTGTTCAACGAAAACAAGGGGCATGGCATTGGGGTTGTTCAACGAAAAACAAGGAGCATGCCATTGGGGTTGTTCAACGAAAACAAGGAGCATGCCATTGGGGTTGTTCAACGAAAAACAAGGAGCATGTCATTGGGGTTGTTCAACGAAAAACAAGGAGCATGCCATTGGGGTTGTTCAACGAAAACAAGGAACATGCCATTGGGGTTGTTCAACGAAAAACAAGGAGCACGCCATTGGGGTTGTTCAACGAAAACAAGAAGCATGCCATTGGGGTTGTTCAACGAAAACAAGGAGCATGCCATTGGGGTTGTTCAACGAAAAACAAGGAGCACGCCATTGGTGTTGTTCAACGAAAACAAGGAGCATGCCATTGGGGTTGTTCAACGAAAACAAGACCGAAACCCGTTTTTTTTTTTTTTATTTGGTATCCGAATGCAGACTTTGTTTTTTTTTTTTTTTTTTTTTTCTAATTTAAAAAAAAATCCAAAATTTTAATTTTTTCAAAATAAACTCAATGCTAGATTAACAGAAAATGTTTAATCTGTTTCCGATTGCTGACTTTGTTTTTTTTTTTTTGTATCTTCTAATTTAAAAAAAATCCAAAATTTTAATTTTTTCAAAATAAACTCAATGCTAGATTAACAGAAAATGTTTACAATAGCTGATAGCATGGCGCGTGAAAGCATACCGCACCTTTAAAGGGATTAGCTCAATTCCAGGTTTGTCAATTTAAAAAAATAATAGATGACTGCCTTTTATATGAAATCCGAGATCGCATTGTTTTAGAACAGTGTGTAGGCTAGTCTGCTGTCGGTTAACACATTTGCGGAAGTACACATAGCATCAAAGTAAATATTTGATAATTAATTAATAATACTATTTATTAATAATTGCCTTTATCTTAAATACAATTTGACAATACATGTGATTCAATCAAGAAGTCAGTTCAGAATATAAAATAAAATGTTACTGAAATCAAAATTATGACTGGTCGTAGTAACAAATCTGATGTCAGGGAAAGAAATAGCTACCACACGCTGCCCTGGGGTTGGGTGTGGCAACTACCACACGCTGCCCTGGGGTTGGGTGTGGCAACTACCACGCATTGTCCTCGGGTTGGGTGTGGCAAATACCACACATTACACTGGGGTTGGGTGTTGCAATTACCACACGCAGCCCTGGGGTTGGGTGTGGCAACTGGCAACTACCACACATTGTCCTGGGGTTGGGTGTGGTGGGTCATGTGCTGGAACCAAACTGTGATAACAAAATCGTACTGGCGAGACAGTAGCTTCTCCCTCTAAAAATAGATTTCTGCTTCCGCTTAAAAAGTCTGTCAAATTATTAACTTGCTGTGCAGACAATTAAAATGCTTTGTAAAAACCGAATTCCGGTTTTAAATGGGGGTTCATAAACCGAAAACCAGTTGGTATAAAAAAAACAAACAAACAAACAAACAAACTTTTAACAGCCCTACACGCATTACGACACACGTTTACCAAGGGAGATAACCCCAGAATTGACATTATTTTAAATAACGAGTAGAGTAGCGTCACTTTATGAACGCGTTCAGGAATGGTAACTTACAAACTTAAAGGCCGTACATGTCTCTTCAAGATGGGAGAAGAATATTATTCAAGAAAAATTAATGTGGCTAAAAAGATTAAATTGTTAAAATGTATAAAAGAAAATCTGAATTACTACAAGTGAAATGATAATATGTTTGCATGTGAAAATGTTTGTCAACACACATAATTGTCATAATGTAGGCGTTGCCCTATCCACCTTTTTTTTATCACCAAAGTATTTAATGTCAATGAGAATGCTAAGGAACAGTGCTTAACAAACGGTTTGACGCGGCACTCTGGCGGTGTGCCACGAGACGATGCCAGGTGTGCCACGCAAAATGCCTCCAAGAGGAGGAAAGGCACTTTAATTAAAATACCCGTGTTGATACAAAAGGGGGCATTGTTGACAAAGATTAGCTGATTACCCAGCTGTCCGCCAAGCAACAGAAATGTGTCCGATAGTAATACGGACAATTAATATAGAGCAATACAGTGTAATCTTATTACTTTTACTTTAAGCATTACACGACATTATAAATATTAGCTATACTATGTTATGATTTCTGATGATAGTGTAGACAAAGTGAGAGAGTGAGTGAGTGTGATAGTGATATTGTCAGTGAGTGATTCCTGACTGTAAGACTCAGTTACTGATACTAGCATAAGAAGTGGTTAGTAATACATTTTAATGATCGATTTCTATTTAGATAATTTAAAAGTTTTACCTACCTCTTTTTCTTTTGGCGCCTAATTTAGAAATTAATCTGTAAATAATTCCTGGCAATAATGTTGAGGGTCCGAAACACTGCATCCCTCAGTACCTCATCCTCATCATTCAAGCACTAAGGTGGTGGAACTTCTCATTACTTGAGTTGGGGGGGTTATAGCATAAATTCAATGTTTAATTTCTAAGTTTATTGCGCGATATGATTTAACATTGAGTGATACAATTTGATAAATAAACGACAAATATTTTAAATGTACGCCATTGACGTACCACTTGGAAACAAAGAAAGATGTCAAGAAGCAAAATTGTGAAAACATTTATTCATGAATTGAAAATACGAATGTATTTATAATGACAATTTATAGACTCTCCCATAGCAACTTCCTGTTTACTGTAATGGCGCAAGGGGAATAATGTCAACCAACTTGTTACTGACTACATCTCATTTCGATGGCAAAGGAGCTTAATTAGATAAAGCTGTTGTTTGAGAATATTATATTTCTCTAGTGATGATTTGTTAAATTATAAACTAGAAAAAGTGCACAATAATCATGGCATCAAGTTCAAATATTTCTGATAACCGGCGTGATGAAAACACAGTAGAGGTAAGTGAAAGTGAGATAAACTTAAACTAAGTCTAAGACTAGACTTGGTAAGACCCCAAAAAAGGCTAAAGTTAAAAGTTAAAGTCATTGGCTCAAGACTGAAGAGAAAGAGTAGACTAAGTGAATTTAAATAATAAAATATTGTAGTTTGTAGCCAAATAATTTTTTAGTATTACTTAAACTTGTAGTTGTAGGTTTACTACTTGTTTAGTAATACTTGACTGTCACTGAGTTTGACTTAAATTCTTAGTGATTAGTGTTTAGCAATGTCGCCAATGTCAGTTTGAGTCTAAGCCCTATAACAGTAATGCCAATTTTATGTTTGCATTTATCAGATGTATGTTAAGTTGCAATTGAAATGGACAAAATTTTAGTTGTTACCCTAAAATAACTAAAAAAAAAGACCTTTTTGTTTTACTTACAATACTTGTTTGTGTCTTATTAATAAACAATGAGTTTGTCACTTGATTTTTTTTGTAAAAAGCTTACTTACCAAATAAAGCTTACTTTTAATATACTTCCAACTTATTCTAAGAAGTAGAGTAAGTTCTTGAACAACTTGGATCATTCATGATCTTTAGATTTTTTTATTCCCTAGCCAGGGACAGGGCAACGTACTATTTGAAATAGGGTAAATTCACTGACCTTATTTTTCATTCTTAGGAACTTAGTGTGCAAATCTTGTATAAAACACTGCTCCTTTCATAAAACATTATTTCTTGCATATATTTAGCTTCTGGTGTGACTGTTTCCTATTCCCAACCCTCCCTCCCCCTACTCAACATGTTTTATATATATATTATATATTACTGAGTGAAAATAAAAAGCTGTCAAGCAGCACACGTCCTGCGTAATGGTTGACCTCAGGTAAAAATATTTTATTTTTTCATAGGCAACTATTATATTAACCAATAAAGGGCCACGAGTATGGTAAAGGACTGTCTGTAGGTCAATTGTTTAAATGCAGGGAGGTAGGGTGTAGGACTGGGTGTAGGCCTATTGTATAGTAGATGCGAAGTTAACTTTTTTTTGTAACCTTTGGACCCATCTGGTATTTTCTCCAAATACCCGGAATTGGTGTAAAAAAAACTGAACCCGTTTAAGCCATAGTTGTTTATATTTCTCTTGTGTAACTTAAACTATTTGGCTAGCCTAGCCAAAATCAATAATAATTTAATTATTTAATTTAGGTCTATACTTTTTCTAAAAACCAAGTTCCACTTGCATATATTAGTTATCATGTTTTGAAAAAACAGAAATATGAAGAGCTTGTTTTGTGTACAATTAATAAAAGACTTGGAATCCCTATTGGTCTTTATTTAGGATTCCATGCTCTGATTGCTGGGTAGCTTCTTTTCATTTGATAAATTTTTAGCATATTTCCTTACAACAAAAATAATATGATGTTAAACAATTATCCAATTTTCTAATTTTTTTTACAAAAGGACAGATACTGAACAAAATAAATTATTTAGAAAAAAAATTTTCTGAAGCTAAACATATGCAGGGCTGTAGTTTAAATTATTTTCCTTAATATGCTCCAAATGGCCCATAAAATATTGCATGCTGCTTTGAGATGCAAAAGTTCTCCGGGGAAAAAAAAAATAAATTCTATACAAAAAAGCAACAAGCAGTCAGCAATTATATTACCCGGTACTATCAGGCTTTAAAATTTATCAGAAGTTTGAAAAGAAAATATAAGTCTTTATCCGCTAATCTTAAGACACGTATATATGCATTAGTTTAAATTTGCTGATGAAACCAAATGTAGACACTAAACACCAGCATTTGTCAATTCTAAATTGTGCCCACAAGATATGTCGTAGATGTTTAATTAATGATTTGTCTTCTTTTTGTTTTACAATGAGCTCAAAATTATTCCCCCCCCCCCCAGTTTTTAAAGCATTTTTTACTTTTTTAAAACAAACCAAAACTTTTTTATTAAATTCTAAATTGTGCCCACAAGATATGTCGTAGATGTTTAATTAATGATTTGTCTTCTTTTTGTTTTACAATGAGCTCAAAATTATTCCCCCCCCCCCCCAGTTTTTAAAGCATTTTTTACTTTTGTAAAACAAAGCAGAACTTCTTTATTGAGTGTACGCTCAACATGTTGAAACATGTGGTAAACTAAACTGAAAGTTGAAAATGATTGGGGACAGATGTTTGACATTGGTTTTGTTAGAAATATTGGGATATCTTTGAAAGTATTTGCCACCTCTCTTTAGTTGCTGCAGTTAGTACTATTTACTACAGATTTCCCCCAGGGCTTATGGATCGAGTTGCTCCATGCAAACTATTGTTTAAAATTCTTTTATATCCCCTAGAGGTGGGCTTTTAATTGGTAAATTATGTTTTGAGTCAGATAAAAGGACAGGGGGGGGGGGTGAAAAGTGTGTCAAAGTTAATTTACCTATAAATAAAATTAATTCCCACCACCATGGACTCAATAGAATTTGAAAAAATAACAAGTTAAAAAAAAATATTTAAAAAAATAAATAAATATGATTATAAAGGGAAATAATCCGATTTTTTTTTTTAAAATTTGACAAATATCATTCTGATTTTGTCCCCCTTAACTCCTCTTTAAACCTTTCACAAATGAAAAAAAAAATGTAACAAAAAAAATATTTTTTTTTAAAGCATTGAGTAAAGCATTAAGATAAAAAGAGAATCACACTTTTAACTCCTATTTAAATTTTCCTCAAACAGGATGATGGAATACCATTAGGCAACCATTTCATGATATTGATATGGTGTTAGAAAATAGCTTTGTTTCAATAGCTCACTTAACTCGTCTGATTCTTTTTTAGTGCATAAACTTCATTAATATGTACTCTTTCCTAGTGTTACCAAGTACCCACACTGCCCTCTCATTGTACAGTGACGGAAACACCTTCGCTCTGTCTAGCCTTGGATCAACATCTTTTAAAACATCCCATGCAATGCAATAGTTCAAACTTCTTGACCTAACTAAAAGTTCGAATATCCAGCCAATCAGTAGTTCAAACATTCAGCCATATCCAATGGTTCAAACATTCAGGCATATCCAATGGTTGACACATTCAGCCATATCCATGGGTTGACACATTCAGCCATATTTAACTGTTGACAAATTCAGCCATATCCATACCATATCCAAGGGTTGACACATTCAGTCATATCTAAAGGTTGACACATTCAGCCATATCCAATGGTTCAAACATTCAGCCATATCCAATGGTTGACACATTCAGCCATATCCAATGGTTGACGCAATAAGACATATCCAATAGTTGACATAATCAGACATATCCAATAATGATACATCCAGCAGTTTCCATCAGTTAACATACCCATTCACATCAGACAGTTTATATTACCAATGCCCCGGGAACAGCATATGATTATTTTTTTTCAGAATGAAATATTGTCATAGTTCCCGTCAAGCCATGGGATTTAGTCATAAGCTCAGTCTCTGGAGATAGCACTTGGACTAATGAATGACATGCTGGGCATCACTTAGCACGCGCTGAAGGACGTCTGCCAACTCCCAGTGGCCACTACTTGCCTTGTATTATTGCAGGGTCGGTGCATTGTTGATGAGTAGCAAGAAGGGCTAACATTCAAATCATCATGTTCTGGCATTGACACTGAGCTGACTTTGTACTAACCATTGGTGTTCTGATTGAGCTAGGTTCCGAGCTTAATTGGAGAGATTGGCTTTATGTCCATATATATATTCCAACTATTTCTTAGCTGGTGTACAGTGATGAACAAATACTCATAAGAATTCTTAAACAGCCTTGGACTGTTTGTTTAAAGTAGTGCCCTATATGTGCAACACATGTGATAAATTACTGACACACAAACTGACAGGGTAGTAAGTGATGCCCCGTGTGCACAACAGCTGCGTTGAAAGTGATGCCTTATTAATGCCCACACTGACAGAGAAGTGTTACGGAATGACCCATGTTGACAACACACTGACAGAAAGTGTCAATATTGTCGTTTGTTTACACACACCGATAGAGAAGTGTTCACGATACCTGCTAATGTCTATAAGAGGCCCTGCACCCAGTCGGAGAACCACTGACCACCACACGTGATGTTCATGACGCCTGCTAATATCCCTGAGAGGTCCTGCACCCAGTCTTAGAACCACTGACCACCACACATGATGTACACGACGCCTGCTAATATCTCTGAGCGGCCCCCACACTGTAAAACTACACTCCCAATGGTCGCCCAAAGCACTTAGTTAAATGAAAGTTTACAGAGGGGTGGGGATGTGACGGGGCCTGGAATATTCATGAGCTAATGCGGGATAAATGTTAGGGGGCTTTAGGGGTGGGCTGCCCTTCCCGCTCCTCTTTATGACGGCCCATATTCATTGAGTACTCCACCGATGGCATTTGCCTTCTCCACTATGTTCACTTGGCCCACTGGCCAGTGGCTGCTTTCTATAGGCTCGACACTCTCTAACGCGCTCAAATATCGAGACATTAAGTCAAGGAGTCTGGCGCCGGGAATATTTAGATCATACAATAGTGTTTTCTCGTGGATCTCCTTTCAACATCTGCCCAGCCTAGTCTGTCAATCTCGTTTGAACATCTTGTTAGCTTAGTCTGTCGAATCTTGTTTCAACATCTTGTCAGCTTAGGCTGTCAATCTTGTTTCAACATCTTGTCTGCTTAGTCTGTCAATCTTGTTTCAACATCTTGTCAGCCTAGTCAATCTCGTTTCAACATCTTGTCAGCTTAATCTGTCAATCTCGTTTCAACATCTTGTCAGCTTAATCTGTCAATCTCGTTTCAACATCTTGTCAGCTTAGTCCGTCGATCTTGTTTCAACATCTTGTCAGCGTAGTCTGTCACTCTTCGATCAACATCTTATGAGCTTAGTCTTGCTATCTTGTTTCAACATCAGTCAGCTTAGTATGTATATCTTGTCTCACCAACTTGTCAGCGTAGTCTGAGAAAGAAAAATCAACACAAAACGTTCCCACTGAAGCAGATTGAAGATCTAAAAATAGTATTTAAAATTAAGGTTAAATTCAGGCTGCATTCAACTGAATACGCCCAGAAGAAAATCTTGATCGCTTCTGGACCTCATGGTGTAGTGTCTGCTTCTTCAATCCCGCCCGGTTACCAAACCCGTGTGGGGGCTGAGGGGTAATACCTCGCCTTGTGTCTGCCTGGGGGGTCGGGGCGATCGGTAGAACAAATGAGAATGCCGCAGGGCCAAGGGGCAGACTTTGAAGGGATTACCCCAGTCCTGCGGTACTCTGGGGAACCCTTAAAAAAAAAAAAATGAATTTTGTTGTATTTGTCTGGGGAACCCTTAAAACAAAAAGACATGAATTTTGTTGTATTTGTTGCACTGATGAGTGCATCAGCCGAAACGTCTCTAATTGTGTCTCGATCTGTAAAGCTGGATTGCAAACAAAACCAATTTATATATTTATTCAGCTTTACAGATCTGAGATATGTATATACGTGTGTATGTGTGTGTGTGTGTGTGTGTGTTTAAAAACCACAACCTTGAACTTAATCAATTACAAAACTCAGTTCGTTAAACCGTGATTGTGGTAGTGCCAATGTTGAACCCCCCCTTCTCTTTACCCTTCCCATCAGGTTTAGTGCTCAGCTCGAGCTATCAGATTGTTGTATACGATTTTTTTTTTTTTAAAGGAAGAAAAAAAAAAAGCAGACATTTAATGTGTATTTATAAAAGTTGTTTAAGCCGGTCCAACTCAATTCTCCCTAGAAAACGCGACCCGGTCGGAAGAAGCCAACATGGCGTTGGATCCGTTTGTATCGCCGCATCTCTGCCCAGATTTTGGCAACGTCTTGTTCGCCATTCATCCATCTGACACGCCCCCCCCCCCCCCCCCC
>CAXITT010000272.1:663776-698450 GCA_964033795.1 Lymnaea stagnalis
TTTGGTTCTAGACTAGACAAATGAACTATGTTTGGTTCTAGACTAGACAAATGAACTATGTTTGGTTCTAGACTAGACAAATGAACTATGTTTGGTTCTAGACTAGACAAATGAACTATGTTTGGTTCAGAGCGATGGCACGCCACTCCTAAATAGCTTTTATAAGCAGCATATCCTGGTGTTTAAAAACTAATGCCCCATCTGAAACAAGTTGTTTGTGAACTATTGCCACACCGTCATATACTGTTTGTGAACTATCGCCCCTTCTGGCATATATTTTTTTGTGAATTATTGCCCCATCTGATATATATATTTGGGAACTATTGTCCCATCAAAGACATATATTAATTTTGAATTATTGTCAAATCCTGAAATATATTGTTTGGGAACTGTCGTCCCATCTGAAATAATTACTATAGTATTTGAGAACCATCTGACACAATTACTATAGTATTTGAGAACCATCTGACATAATTACTATAGTATTTGAGAACCATCTGACATAATTACTATTGTATTTGAGAACCATCTGACATAATGTTGTTAGCAGCTTGAGCACCTATGATGATTGTTGTCACTCCCTGTGTCCCTGGCAGGGATAAAAAGTTCAGTCACTCAGCGGTTCTCACCCCACCCCTACCCCCATTTTTACGACGCGCTCAAGAGTTCTCAAACTAGAGGGTGTTGGCAAACTAGAGACGCTTCTTGAAATTTCAGCTTTTGTATTGAAATCTACAATCGAACTTGTATTTCTAGTCCAATCGGATTTAGTAAAGTTATCATCGACTGAAGCAAAGAGGCAAAGATGAACATTTGATAAAGATAATTTCAGAACCGTTGATTGAGTGATTTATCCGGTTGTCATCACTTACCTCTTGGGACACCACCTCGAGGCGCCAACTCCCAACTCTACCCTCAAATCAACCATCTGGACGAGCGCCCCCACCACCACTTCTCCACCGCTTGACCGTCTCCACTCGCTGTCCCCCCCCCCCCCCCCCACCCCCTCTTACCACCCCCCACCACCCCCCCGCCCCCCCACCCCCGTTCACCAGTTGTACAGCCCACCCCCCTCCCTCTCTTCGCCGTCTAACCAGCCGCTGTATATATAAGCCCGTCTTGTTTCCAGTGGATGCCCTAAGTAAGAGAGCGATCAACTGCTCACATCCGATGACCATCTTATCAATCGTTTCCTTGCAGAATGGGATATTACTTGTGCTGGGATCTCTACCAATGTTGCTCAATGGATTTTGGTGTCGCGTGACGTGGCCGTTTGTATTACAGTGAAAGTTTGTTTAATGCCAGTTTGTCTAGTCGAAATATGAGCGCTCCTTTCACCAAACAGTCTCGCGGGTCAATAAAATAGATCTTTTAAAATGTAATGAAAACCCAGAAGCGTTGTTTGCGTAATAAGCTAAATGGACGCAGCCTGTCCTTGAATACGGAGTAAGAGCGATATAGTTTTCACAGCTTTACAACAAACTATGTGCTACTACTAAAGACGGGAACACAAACAACAACTTCCAAATGAGCTCATTTCAGATACGTTCACCATGACGGCATGACGTCACGTTGTATAAGGGGGATTTATTCATTCCAAATATTCAACCCCGCCTGAAGCCTCGAATTTAATTTTGATATCCTGACCTTTGACCTCCGCCGACGTTACAAACACGAATTGCCCGCATGATGCCGCGTGCGACCGCTTGGAAACTAAGAGATCCCACGTCTCCATCTACACGGAGAATTGATTTGAACCCGACCTGCACGCGGCAAGGGCTTGAGACGGTTATTTTCTGCCGATTGGACTCGTCTATTTCGATGATCTGATCTTCCACGATGACCACCCAGAGGCTCACTGGTTGTTAGCGTCGCCTAGAGACACACTCGTTAGTGTCACATGACGACACGTTTTGTTTGTACTAACTAGAGACACAAAGTTCTTAGTGTCAACGACAGACACACATGTTGCTTGTGTCACCTAGAGACACAAGTGTCGTTAGTGCCACATAGGAGACACGTGTTGGGATGCACATTGTTTAGGAGACATGTCTTAAAGTCAATTCTCACAAATAGTTTTCTAAACATTATTCTTAAAAATAGTTTTCTAAACACTGGACCGTACCTTTTGCGTCAAACACGTCAATAATCTGGTCCAGCCAAGCGGTGAGCCATTCGACCATGTCGATGTACCGAAGAACCATGAGACAGAAAAGTAAAAAGAAACGACCGTTATCGGTGAACAGTCTTGATGAGAGGTCAAGGCTGTCCTTAATGGGTCACATGGTGGACATGACGAGTGTTTGTCCAACAGGGGGGTTGACCACTTCGGGAATGAGACGTTCAGCCTCTGACATGGTGTTCAACATGGCCTATGGCAACCACCGATATCGGTCTGAGACAAGCCCGAATGCTTGTGAGACCGGTCCCAGGACACTTGGAGCCGCGTCTCTGTTTGTGGATAGGAATGGTGCCGAGGTCGTTCATGAAGGATCCAATGACTCTGGATTTCTAAGCGGTGCTGGCAGTTCAGAGAACTTCAGGGATGAAGCCCAGGCAGCTGCAGCTAATGGTCAGAAGCGTTTGACCGAGTCAGGGGCGGCTGGGCTATCTTTATCGTGTAGACCGGATCCTGCGGCAAAAGCCACGGATACGTGGAACAGGAAATCTAGCACCCCGCAGAGTTCACCTGAAGTACTTGGTGAAACGTCTTTGAGCCCATCGTCTGGTGCAGGTGCCTCAAGCAATGGAAAGGGCAAGGATAGTCCAGTATCGTCCATCACAGTCAAGGGTAGTCCAGTATCATCTGTGACTGGCAAGCAGGTAGCTAACATAAGTCCGACGACGGGCCCTGCTTCCAAACTAAAATCTGATGCCATAGTTCTCCTATCACCACATTCATGTCTAAGCAGCAGAGAGACACCGGCAGCCGTCTCCCACACTAAACTCAAAGTGTCCTTTGACCTGGTACCTCACACCAAAATAGAATCAAGAACATCTCATGTCATGACTGACTCCAGAATACTTCACCCTTCTTCGCCACATCATCATCATCATCACACGGTGGCACTGAGTGCATCAAGGGGTGCTCCCTCATTCAAAGGAGCCAAAGGCCCCCATCAGAGATCCGACTACCGCCCTAACCCGGCGTCCTCTGAAATGGCCAAACTGAACTATGCCATGGCCGCAGCAGTGGTTGCCACCAAGAGCAGTTATCACAGCAACCCCTTGTCACCTCTGGGCTCTGATCTCATGTCACATGAACAGGTTGGAGCCACGATCAAACAGTCGGTCATCATGAGACAAAGTCAGGAGATCAGAGCCACACGCCAGCTTTCATCACCTTCACAAACCATCTCAACCTTGAAGAGTTGCAAAGAAACCCACAGTAAGCTGTCTAAGTGGGGTAGTCAGGACAGTAGGACAGAATCAAAGAGTTTAGTCGCGAAACATTTGCACCTCAACAACCGACCACAAGATTATTACGACTATGAGAAATTTCTAGGCACAACGGAGGTGTCAGCCATATCCCTGGAGGAGATCCTTTTGTCAAACCTGGACATGGTCAGGGAAAAAATTCAAAGCAGCAATGAGATTGTCATAGCCCAGGTGATGGACATTTTAATAGAATGTAGTCCAGGGTATCCTAGACTGTTTTTTTCTTGTGACTCGGTTAGTTTACTGGTTAGTTTTATATTTCTTGGTTGGTTTTACATTTCTTGGTTAGTTTTATATTTCTCATTGGTGACCCACTAAAATTTTTAAACTGGCCCTTAGTTAACGCTAGGCAGGTTTAAATGAAAGTTCAAATCTCATATCTTATAAAATAATTCATGAGTGGATCTTGTCCTCCCCGCTCTCATTGCGCAGTTTGATGCACTCTCATTTCCCACCATACTCACCAAATTCACACAAAAAGACTTGCCCACCACTCATTGAGTTGAACAACTTACAAACTTACAAGCCCCATGCCTGCAAGAAAGGCCAATGAAGGTCACTACAACTAGGCATTGGTGCAAGCCATGCCTGCAAGAAAGGCCAATGAAGGTCACTACAACTAGGCATTGGTGGATACAGGGAGCACCATTTGGACTTATTAATTAAAGACTACGCACCTCTTCCCATGTTTGCCAGCCGCAATGTGGTTGCATTAGAAACCTTTGTTCACGCTTCACGCGGGTCATGGCAAAAGGCATTTTACACATTTTTTTAGACGAAAGCACAAAACGAAACACTACTGATTTTCAAAAAATTGTTTCCTTCTTTTGTGGCCAGGTGCTGGGCTGAATTAGTTGATCAACAAAAATAAATTTAAAAAAAAAAGCCTAATTGGGTTCAATCAATTTTTTAACATTTATCTCAACTATCTATCGCTAATTACAACTCATCTTTTGTGTTCTTTAAAAAAAAAAGTATTTGCCGTAGATAAATTGAGTTACATTTTGTGTCCTCTAGTTGTATCCATAATTACCTTATTCACTTTTTTATGTTACATTCTTCTAATGCCTTCTGGCAACTTCTCCGGCTTGTTTATGATTTATTCACAATCACAATATTAAATAACATACATATGGAAAATGTTAAAAGAACATCCATGTAGGAAGTGTTTAAGGATATAACTGTTGGAAGTGTTAATGATCATACCTGTAGGAAGTGTTAAAGCAGTGGTTCTTAACCTTCCTAATGTCGCGACCCCTTATTACAGATCCTAATGTTGTGGCGACCCCCCAAACAAAATATTATTTTCGTTGCTAATTCATAACTGAAGAGTATGTGTGTTTTCCGATGATCTCAGGCGACCCCTGGGAAAGGGTCGTGCGACCCTCAAAGGGGTCGCGACCCACAGGTTGAGAATGGCTGTGTTAAGGATATACCTGTAGGAAGTGTTAAATGATATAGGCCTACCTGTAGGAAGTGTTAACATACCTATAGAACAGAGGTCAGTGAACTTTTTCAAGCATTACCCCAAAAATATTTGTTTAAGCCACTGTAACTTATTGGATTTATTTATACATAGAATACAATTATAAATATAAAAATGTAAAACATAAATGAAACATTCCTAATATGGAATGAATGGATATCTTCGGGGAAAAATCACTTCACATTTTGGAGGAATATCAGAATTGGGAAAGTGATTTATCAATATTTATTTCTCTGCTTCATTTTAAGTTCCTTCTTGGGGAAAATAAATATACCTAGTAATAGGTTGTTTAAAAAAATCAGCAATGTTTTTTATTGTTGGCCACATTGTGTGCATTTTTGAAAGCCTTTGCAGCTGCTGGTGTTTTGAGCATAATCAGTAGCGTCAATAAAGTTATGCCAGGGATGCTACCACACAGTGTCTTCGGTTGACACCCTGAAATATTAGGGGGGGGGTGGGGGGGGGGGAGTATAAAACAGTACATTTGAATGAGCTCGATCAAGTCTGTTCCATAAAAGACCCAAGTTAAATACAAGAACAAGGTACCATAAGAAAAGTGCCACAGCACAGAGTGAATCCAGAGTAGGGTACTACCAGAGTAGGGTACTACTAGAGAAGGGTACTACCAGAGTAGGGTACTACTAGAGAAGGGTACTACCAGATAAGGCTACCACCAGAGAAGGGTACCACCAGATAATGGCACCATGAGAGAAGGGTACCACCAGAACATGGTGTCACTGGAGAAAGCTGACTTGGAGGTGGTCCAGGAGAACGTGACACCATGAGTTTACTGCACTTTGGGGTTACACCAACCTAATGGTGCCACTGTGAAAATGGCAACTAGGCCAAAATGATGTGTACAATACAAGTGGTGCAGTTACGCTAGCTGCTGAGCCACTAGTAACCACAACATGTTGGATTTTTTTCTCTGTTAAACTGGTCAGCTGCATCTTTGCCCAAAAGAAAATGATTTCATAGAAAGGAATGCACTTTTAATATTAATTTAATGTCTTTAGAGCCTATTACCTCAAAGATGTTAATTTTAACCCTGCTGTGGTAATTTACCTCAGTTCACCGAATCCTGCTGTAAAAAGTGTAGAAAGTGTTTTAGTGCATACCTGCAGGAAGTGTTTCAGAAAATAATGGCAGAAAATGTTTCAGACCATTATTGTAGAAATTATTTCCTAATCCAGCTGATAATTTTAAACATGTAAGTGGATTTCCTCAATGGCCACCAAAAACAACCAGATTTGTATTTTATAATTTCAGAGCCTTGCTGAAGTTTTTCGATGTTTCATCTGTATGGAAAAATTGCGGGATGCACGCCTTTGCCCACACTGCTCCAAATTATGTTGTTTCCCTTGCATAAGGGTGAGTTATATTTTCATATTTTTAATAAGTTTCCATCTAACAGTTAACTAATATACTAGGAATATACAATTTTTTAGATGAATTAAATGGTAGATGTGCTTTAAAAAAAAGTTAAATGACATTAATTCCTTGCAGTGCCTGCAATTTCTTTTTTTTTTTTCTCTTTATTCCTTTTTGACAGAGATGGTTGACTGAACAAAGATCCCAGTGCCCACATTGTAGGTAAGTCAGAAATGTCTTACATGGCTAGTCTGCTGTGATCTTGGTCAATAAAACTGTAAAAGTGTTGAATCGCAGTAAATTGATGATTTTTTTGGGGTGGTGGTGGTGGACATTGGCACGATCAAATTAAAACATGAATTATTCCAAACCAGAACTCATGAAAACTTGTTCACGGTGTGCTCAGATCTTCATTAAACGGGCCCAACCAATATTTTGTATGTCTATTTGTGTAGGTCTTCAGAATAAGGGGGTCTTGTTGTTGTCTTTCTGTTATTGTTAATTTCTCCTGATTTTATCAGAGCTTCACTACATATTCATGAGCTGGTCAACTGTCGTTGGGCGGAAGAAGTCACCCAACAGCTCGATACTCTGCAACACTCGACGCCAGCCTCAAGAGGGGATGGGCCCACACGCAAAGAAATGTAAGTAGTGGAAAGCTTGCCAGCTGATACAGGGACAAGTTTAATGAACTTTAAATACTGGAAATCACGGTTGGCCATAGAGGGACAGGTGTAAATAAATTTGGAAATCTTGGTAGCTTATAGAAAGTTTTAATTAAAATTAATGTATTGGAAATCTGGGTAGCTCATAAAGGAAGATTCTAATTAAATTGAATGTGATGGAAATCTAGGTAGCTTATAGAGTAATAGTTCATCCCCTTTTATGGTTTAGGGTTTCTTATTGTAATAATAATAATAATAATAAAGTTTATTTCAAAAACACGCTTCATCCCAAGAAGGCTCGAAGCGCGGTACAAAGTCAACAAAAAACATATCTATAATTTACCACATTTAAAACAAACGCAACACTACAAAAACTAATTACAAGCATACAATCTCAAAGTCTCTCTAGCCATTGTGTCCCTGTTATATCCAATGTCTAATTTGTTCCATCTCTTGTTTGTAAGCATTTATTGTTATTTAAATTTTTGTCCTGATTTTAGCACATGCAAAGTAAAGTTGTTGTTTTTTATTTTGAATTTTGTTAATTAACAAATTTAGTCAGTGTTCAGAACTCTTACTGTCTGTAAATTTAGTCAGTGTCCTGACCCCAAACTGTTTATTAATTTAAAAATTTAGTCAGTGTCTTGACCTCTTACTCTGTTAATTTACAAATTTACTCAGTGTCCTGACCACCTAACTCTCTGTTAATTCAGTCAGTGTCCTGACCACCTAACTCTCTGTTAATTCAGTCAGTGTCCTGACCACCTAACTCTCTGTTAATTCAGTCAGTGTCCTGACCACCTAACTCTCTGTTAATTCAGTCAGTGTCCTGACCACCTAACTCTCTGACATAGAAATTTTTATTACATTAAAAAAATTGTACTATCATAAAGATTATTATTATATTATTGACGCATATTATAATGACAGAAATGTTTGACATTATGTCGCAGGTGCAATGAACATCAGGAAAAATTGAGTGTGTATTGCTGGACGTGTAAACTGTGTATATGCCATCAGTGTGCTCTGTGGGGTGGCACGGTAAGACCAAACTGTTGATGAAATTTGATTGTTTTAGATTAGAATGAAGTTTTCATGGGATATTTGATGAGTGGTGACATTTTTGGTTTGTGACACTATCCTAAGTAATTCCCAATCATTATTACGGCAGTAAAGTTGTATTGCTTGATTACAGAGTAGTAGACTCGTAGGAGTATTGATGTAGTGTTTGATTACAGAGTAGTAGGCTTATAGGAGTATTGATGTATTGCTTGATTACAGAGTAGTAGACTTATAGCAGTAATGATGTATTGTTTGATTAGAGAGTAGCAGACTCGTAGGAGTAAAGTTGTATTTGTTTAATTACAGAGTAGTAGACTTGTGGGAGTAAAGATGTATTGTTTGTTTACAGAGTAGAAGTCTTGTAGGAGTAAAGATGTATTGTTTGATTGCAGAGTAGTAGACTTGTAGGAGTAAAGTTGTATTGTTTGATTACAGAATAGTAGACTTGTAGGAGTAAAGTTGTATTGTTTGATAACAGAGTAGTAGACTTGTAGGAGTAAAGATGTATTGTTTGATTACAGAGTAGTAGACTTGTAGGAGTAAAGTTGTATTGTTTGATTACAGAGTTGTAGACTTGTAGGAGTAAAGATGTATTTGTTTAATTTCAGCATTCCGGTCATGTATTCAAGCCACTGGAGGGAATTTATGAGGAACAAAAGACAAAAATAGCCTGCGAACTCAGTCATCTCAAGTCTCAGCACATTGAATTAATATGTCTGGTGCAAGACGTGGTAAGCCTTGTGTGCTGTTGAAATTGTTTGCTTGATGTTGGGGGTTATTGCCAAGTATATCATCCTGAGTGTGTTATCAAGAAAATTATTAAAGAAGCCTATGTCTCATTGAATATCACCTTTTTAGAAACAAAATCATACTTATTAAGAAAAAAAAGTTGACAGCTGTGGCCAGTGATAAATTGGCTTGATTCAAGCATGGTGGTGCGGGTGTGCAGAGCCAGGGATATTGATGGGTTTTAAATATAAGGTTTTCTCTCTTCTATTTTCTTAAAATGATGGCAGGGATATTGGTGTATAACATGAAATATTGACACCATCGGATTAAAAGCACTCAAAGGAAGCTATTCACAAAGAAATATTAAAATTGTTAAAGAAAGAGTTGTAAGAAGTAGTTGTAAGAAGTAGTTGTAAGAAGTAGTTGATGCTTTCCTAATGTTTTCAAATGAGCAACACATCAGAAGCTTTAGAAAATATCAGTTTTACATCTCCCCCTTAAATCCTTCCTTGTGCTGTTAGATGGGTACGATCTGATGCCCCCTATGGTCAGTACAAATGTCCCATTGGTATGATCTGATGCCCCCTATGGTCAGTACAAATGTCCCATTGGTACGATCTGATGCCCCCTATGGTCAGTACAAATGTCCCATTGGTATAATCTGATGTCCCCTATGGTCAGTACAAATGTCCCATTGGTATGATCTGATGCCCCCTATGGTCAGTACAAATGTCCCATTGGTACGATCCGATGCCCCCTATGGTCAGTACAAATGTCCCATTGGTATAATCTGATATCCCCTATGGCCAGTACAAATGTCCCATTGATACGATCTGATGCACCCTATGGTCAGTACAAATGTCCCATTGGTATAATCTGATGTCCCCTATGGCCAGTACAAATGTCCCATTGGTATAATCTTATGCCCCATGTGGTTAGTACAAATGTCCTATTGATATGATCTGATGCCCCCTATGGTCAGTACAAATGTCCCATTGGTCAAATACAAGTCTGCCAATCTTTGCTTCAACTCGTTCACTCACCCTCACTTTCCTGTCTATCTCTCTGAACTGTTGCTTCCTTACATCCCCACAAGACAACTACGTTCTTCCATTGACAGAAGACCCTCTCAATCCCAAGAACTAAAACTAAGACCATCGGTGAACGCTCCTTCTGCTTCCATGGGCCCACGTTCTGGAACCAGCTCCCCTTCCATATACGTCATAGTGAAACCTCGTCCATTTTCAAAAAGTCCCTTAAAACTCATCTGTTTAGGTCCGCCTATGACCTGTGATGCACCCTCCTTGCCCTACCTCATTTTCTGTTTCGGGTTGATCCTGAAGTGTCAAAGTGTCCTCGTTTTATAGCCATTTTCATTGTTTCTATAGAATAGTAGTTACTATCCTAGTGTCTCATTTGTATTTACTTAGTTTACATGTTTTAATAATTGTAAAGCGCTTAGAGCTTTATGATAAGCGCTATATAAAAATGCCTAAATAAATAAATAATCTGATGTCCCCTATGGCCAGTACAAATGTCCCATTGGTATAATCTTATGCCCCATGTGGTTAGTACAAATGTCCTATTGATATGATCTGATGCCCCCTATGGTCAGTACAAATGTCCCATTGATATAATCTGATGTCCCCTATGGCCAGTACAAATGTCCCATTGGTATAATCTTATGCCCCATGTGGTTAGTACAAATGTCCTATTGATATGATCTGATGCCCCCTATGGTCAGTACAAATGTCCCATTGATATAATCTGATGTCCCCTATGGCCAGTACAAATGTCCCATTGGTATAATCTTATGCCCCATGTGGTTAGTACAAATGTCCTATTGATATGATCTGATGCCCCCTATGGTCAGTACAAATGTCCCATTGATATAATCTGATGTCCCCTATGGCCAGTACAAATGTCCCATTGGTATAATCTTATGCCCCATGTGGTTAGTACAAATGTCCTATTGATATGATCTGATGCCCCCTATGGTCAGTACAAATGTCCCATTGATATAATCTGATGTCCCCTATGGCCAGTACAAATGTCCCATTGGTATAATCTTATGCCCCATGTGGTTAGTACAAATGTCCTATTGATATGATCTGATGCCCCCTATGGTCAGTACAAATGTCCCATTGATATAATCTGATGTCCCCTATGGCCAGTACAAATGTCCCATTGGTATAATCTTATGCCCCATGTGGTTAGTACAAATGTCCTATTGATATGATCTGATGTCCCCTATGTTCAGTACAGATGTCCCATTGATATGATCTGATGTCCTTTATGTTCAGTGCAGATGTCCCATTGATATGATCTGATGTCCTTTATGTTCAGTACAGATGTCCCATTGATATGATCTGATGTCCTTTATGTTCAGTACAGATGTCCCATTGATATGATCTGATGTCCCCTATGTTCAGTACGGATGTCCCCAAATCTTGGTTGTCCATTAACCATTGTCTGCTATCCTTATGACACTGACAGGAACGCAACATTGAGAGTGTGAAGAATGCCAAGGATGAGAGGGTCAGAGAAATCCGCAATGCTGTAGAGTTGATGATAGCACGGCTGGAGGCTCAGCTCAAGAGTAAACTCTTGACTCTTGTCGGTCAGTCTTCTTTCTTCCATCAGTCTTCTTTCTTCCGCCAGTATTGTTTTTTTTAAAATTAGAATCACTATTAAATCTGTCTAATTTTATTAACAATGAAGTGGTAAAAATTTTGATAAAAAAACAATTGATAAAAAGCAACTGAGGGAAAAAAGTTTGCTTCCACCATGAATCAAAGCTGGTCTCAAATAAGGAAATATGAAGAACAAGCTATGGCAAAGCTTAAATTCAGAAAAAAAATACACTCAAATTTTGGTTGAAGGTCTCCTTAGAAGACCAAAAAGAAGAAATTAGTACACTGAGTATTTGGTTTGAAAGTCTTGGTTTGAAAGTCTCCTTGGGCCAAAAGAACAAAACAGTACACTGGACGTTTGGTTTGAAAGTCTCCTTGGGCCAAAAGAAGAAAACAGTACACTGGACATTTGGTTTGAAAGTCTCCATGGGCCAAAAGAACAAAACAGTACACTGGACTTTTGGTTTGAAAGTCTCCATGGGCCAAAAGAACAACACAGTAAACTGGACGTTTGGTTTGAAAGTCTCCTTGAAAAACAACAAGAAAACAAAATGTGAATAAAAAACTTAATTTAAAATGAAGTTGACCCCAAAATAGAAAGTTAAACAGGAAACTGACTTTGGCTTTCTGAAGAGGTTTCACACTATAGAATGGTAACCATGGAAACCAATTTTGGCTTTCCTGTATCTTATTGTTAATATTTGCATTGACACCTCTTTGCCCTGGTTACAAATACATGGCAGAAGTACACCAGAAAGGAAATTGTGACAATGTATGATGCAAAGGGAAACCAATATTTAAAAGATAATTATTTCCCCTTCTGTACACCACCCATGCACTGTACACTTTGAGTCACATAGAATGTTCTAACAATGCATCATGTATAAATCAGGCTGCTATATCCTTTGTGCATAAATTTAGGCCACTGTATGCTTCATGTATAAAACAGGTATTTGACATTTTCTGTTTGCTAGGTCAGAGGAACCAACTGGCGCAGGAAGTGAGTGTGTGGGAGTCTGCTATTGAAAGGGTTGAAACCAGCCTGAGGGATGCTGGGAAAGCTGAACTCGTCATGAGAAGCAAAGATGTCCTGGAGCTGTTTCGAACTGCTCAACGTCAGTCAACATCATCTCTTGTCACCACCCCGGTACCAACCGACTTTACAAGGTCAGTTGCTTTGTTCTTGTCAGTTGAAAAAGGCATTAATTCGAAATGCCCTTGTAACTGTCCCGTCTTTTTTATCAAGGCCAAAAAGATCTTGTTCCACCATTTATTTACTTTGGATGGCTTGAAGGCAGTCCCTCAGATCTGACATTTGCCATGCATTCTTCATTTCCCCAGTGAGATTGTCCCTCAGTATGACTCCAGTACATTCATGATGAAGAACTTCACAGTGCTGAGACAGAGGGCTGATCCTGTCTACAGTCCACCACTGTTTGTTCATGGGCTCAGCTGGAGGTTGAAAGTTTATCCTGTGAGTAGATGACAAGCACATACACTTGACAACATACATGCTGTAGCCCTAACGTACAGGCTGTAGTCTAGACAAAATACTGGCTGTACCCTTGACATCATACAGGCTTTAGATTTGATAGCATACAGGTGGTAGACTTGACAACATACAGGCTGTAGACTGGACAACATACAGGCTGTAGACTGGACAACATACAGGCTGTAGACTGGACAACATACAGGCTGTAGGCCTAACATACAGGCTGTAGACTAGACAAAATACTGGCTGTAGACTTGACAACATACAGGCTGCAGACTTGACAAAATACTGGCTGTAGACTTGACAACATACAGACTGTAGACTTGACAAAAATTCAGACTGTATACTTGACAATATACAAGTTTTAGACTTGACAAGAGATGTGACCTAACTTTGACTGAAGCGATATTTTTTTATTTTTCATATATTGGTAACACACTCTTTGTCTTATGAAAAGAACATTTGTCTTAATCTATTTTTTCCCATATATTGAGGAATATTTTTATTTCAACTGACTATATTGTATGCAATATTGTAAACAAATGGTTCTTGAAAAAATGTGTCAGTCTATTGTAAATGACATTATGTGTTTGTTAATGACAGGATGGTAATGGTGTTGTCAGGGGCAACTACTTGTCTGTGTTCCTTGAACTCTCAGCTGGACTACCCGAGACATCCAAGTAAGTTTATAATCTAATGCTTCATACATCAAGTTATAGTTGAGTCGTGTGTGAGACGTCCAAGTAAGTTTATAATCTAATGCTTCATATAGTTATAGGTTATAGTTGGGCCTTGTGTGAGACATTGAAGTAAGTTTATAATCTAATGCTTCATGCATCAGGTTATAGTTGGGCCTTGTGTGAGGCATCGAAGTAAGTTTATAATCTAATGCTTCATGCATCAGGTTATAGTTGGGCCTTGTGTGAGACATCGAAGTAAGTTTATAATCTAATGCTTCATGCATCAGGTTATAGTTGGGCCTTGTGTGAGACATCGAAGTAAGTTTATAATCTAATGCTTCATGCATCAGGTTATAGTTGGGCCTTGTGTGAGACATCGAAGTAAGTTTATAATCTAATGCTTCATGCATCAGGCTATTGTTGGGTCTTATGTAGACAAAAAGATCATGTTATAGTTGGGTCTTGATCATGTTATGGTTGGTTGTTGCTTGTATTTCACTTGCAAAGATGACCAAGACTATATTCCGGGGTGAGTACGCAGCAGGCCTGCCAGTCCTATTTGTGCCTGGACAGATTTTCTCGCATGTGGGGGGTGGACGACAACACATGTTATTGTGGGTGCTATTTGGATTTGATTAGATTCCGCTTTTCCTTGAATGTGTGCTTCCTTTGGTCATGAGTGGTGCACATGGCCTATCGGCTCATGTTACAGTGTCAACATCAATGAAGTGCATGTTAAAGTGTATGGGCGATGTGAAATCTATTGTTTTAGCTCTTGATTTAGTTGGTGTTAAACAAGCTCTGATTCTCATTGGATTTCTCTTCTCAGATATGAATACAGAGTTGAAATGGTGCACCAAGCATCCAGGGATTGGACCAAGAATATTGTCAGGGAGTTTGCATCAGACTTTGAGGTAAAGTGCATAGAAATCATAGATCTGGTCTGATGAGACCATTTCATTTGGCCTTTGACCCATAGCTGGGGTAATGAGACCATTTCATTTGGCCTTTGACCCATAGCTGGGGTAATGAGACCATTTCATTTGTCCTTTGACCCATAGCTGGGGTAATGAGACCATTTTTTCAGCCTATGCCCCCGAAGATTTTCGTATATCCTAGTCTATCATGGCACATTTACAAACACATATGATGAACATCTTATATCATCCCCTATCATGGCCTATATTATAATCATCTTTTAGTGTTCGTTCTCCCCTTATTTTTACCTTGCTATCAGTACAATGTCTTTATCACTGATCTCATTATGTATTATTCTATGTGATTGATCTCATCATGTATACTTCTTTGTGATGATCTCATCATGCACTGATCTAAGTGATGATCTCATCATGCAATGTTCTAAGTGATGATCTCATCATGTCATGTTCTATGTGAATATTTATAGGTAGGTGAATGCTGGGGCTACAACAGATTTTTTCGCCTGGATCTCCTGGCCAACGAAGGTTACCTCAAGCCGGAGTCAGACACTTTGGTGCTGAGGTTTCAGGTTCGACCTCCGACCTTTTACCAGAAATGTCGGGATCAACAGTGGTGAGAGCGTTAGCTTATTGGCACCTGTTTACATGGCTGTACCGGTACATTCACGACAGCCTCAGATAGCAGGGTGAATGTACTTGCTTGTCATGGCATCTGCACATTTTATGACTGTACCGGTACATTCATGACAGCCTCAGATGGCAGGGTGAATGTGCTTGCTTATCATGGCATCTGCATAGTTTATGACTGTACCGTGCACATTCATGACAGCCTCAGATAGAAGGGTGAATGTACTTGCTTGCCATGGCATCTGCACCTTTTATGAGTATACCGGTACATTCATGACAGCCTCAAATAGTGAAATGAATGTAATTGCTTATCATGGCATCTGCACATTGTGTTTCTTGATAGAATTGTGTAATTTCAATTTGGTAATAATTTCTTGCCAAAACCATTATGTTAACTGTCTCTAACTATATTAATTGGAACCTTAGATAGTGAACTTAACTCTTTCCATGCCAGGGGGTTTTCCACGTTCGTGCCAGACCAGTTTTCGGCCCATGGAAATTTTTTAGGGTGCTCTTATCGAATAATTGATTTTGAATACATTTCTTTTAGCAAGATGGTTGTATTTCATATCAAATTAAAGGAAATTAGACAGAGAATAATAATAATATGTAACAGATTAAACAATATGACAACAATAGTTTAACTTTTTCTGGTAATATTGTGAAATCAAATTTTTTTTTTTTTTAAAATGCGCACCAAATCTACATTTACCAGACTACCATATGGTCTGTGTAGCTGGTATCATATTCTGGTTCAATCATCGGAAAGTATTTCCATTTTTAATCATAATGCATTTTACATTTTGAAAATATTCCATTTAGTGACAGAGTTATACCCATTTTTGTAACGTTAGGAAAAAGTTGATCTTGGGTGTTTTAGTAACCCATTCTCTAGGCTCTATACATTCGTGGTATCTTTATATTTTTTAAAAATTTTTGACATTTTTATGAAAGTGCCCACAGTAACCACTAAACGATGACTATGGCCGTTCTATTACTATTTCCATTTGGCATTTACCGACCCATCAGAAAGCTGAAAATCATCACTGGAATGAGATTCAAATGATTCATGGTTATTGTCTGATGTTTCAGCATCAATAATTAGCAATAAAAGTTCTTTTGTTTGCAAAATTGACTACCTACGTGGTCTAGCAACAGCTGATATGCTTGGAGTAGGCGTGGCCATTGCTTTGTTTACAAAATTGACTACCTACGTGGTCTAGCAACAGCTGATGTGCTTGGAGTAGGCGTGGCCATTGCTTTGTTTACAAAAGTTTCAACAAAAATTGGACTATTATTAGAAAAAACACATGTAAACAAGCCCTACTTCTAACAGGAAGGAAGTAGGAAGTGTTATCCTTTGTTTAAGAACATTAAAAAATCTGATTAATAGCTGCAGACAACGAAATAAAAATACATTAATTATTTCGACGATGTATCATGGCTTGGTACAAACGTGACCAGTCAAATCGACGATATACCGTTGCTTGGCACGGAAAGAGTTAATCCGTTCTGTCTCCCCGTTCTTAAACCCAAACGTAGGCTAACCGAAATAATTTTCCCATTCAAATCAATTTAAATTCAATTAATCTGCTCCAGTTCTGGTAATAGGGTTTTCTCACATTTGTAAGACTTTTTCCGTAGAAAATAACTTAGAAATTACTTTGTCCAACCAACTAACTGCTTTTCATCAGTCAAAACTAACAACAGTTTTCCTGCTTTCTCTAGCACATCAGACCTTTGCATTGTTAACACGGTCACTCCTTTAGCCACAATCAGTCACCTTTGCATTGTTAACACGGTCACTCCTCTAGCCACAATCAGTCACCTTTGCATTGTTAACACGGTCACTCCTCTAGCCACAATCAGTCACCTTTGCATTGTTAACACGGTCACTCCTCTAGCCACAATCAGTCACCTTTGCATTGTTAACACGGCACTCCTCTAGCCGCCCCAATCAGTCACCTTTGCATTGTTAACACGGTCACTCCTCTAGCCGCCCCAATCAGTCACCTTTGCATTGTTAACATGGTCACTCCTCAATCAGTCACCTTTGTTACAGATTTATTCTTTAACACTGTACCAGTTTTTGATTCTGCCATAGTGTTTAGCCTGGCCATGTCAGAAATACAAAGGCCATTATCTTATTTTGAAAATGCTTTTTCGCTAACACTATTCCAGTTTGGGGCTAAAATAACGCAAAGAATAGCATAAAAATAGTGTCACTCTCAGCAAATAATGTTTACTGCAAATCAACCAAAGCACTACTGAGCCAGTTGCATTGTGTTAACTGCACAAATCCACCAAAGCACTACTGAGCCAGTTGCATTGTGTTAACTGCACAAATCCACTAAAGCACTACTGAGCCAGTTGCATTGTGTTAATTGACGTGTGGGTATGTTTGTACCTCAAAGAATTGTTTGTTGACCAAGTCAAAAATTGTTAACAAAAGTTGTTTCCTAATCAGATTTTTTTTATTTTAATGGGACATTCATTATCCAAGGTTCCACTGTATATTTATTTAAATGATAAACCACTGTGTCCAGTCTCTCTCATTATAAATGTATTGATATAAAGATATGCTGAGATATAAATTGAATTAGGAATCAAGTTTAAGATATTTGCATGAAACGTGTTCCAACCCTGTCTTGATGATTGTACTGATGTGTTCTTGGAATTCTCTTCTTCCACACTATCAGGTACATCAGCCAACTAGAGACGCTGCAAGCCCAGTACGTACACCACAACAATGACCTCAAAGATGTAAGTCAGACATGTTAGGGCCACAGTTTTGTCCCCTTTCCAGAAAGTCCGACCACCTGACCCTCCTAACATCCCTTCTTCCACCTTGTCATCCACAGCGCCTCCTGATGGAAATGACCCGTAACTCAAGCAAGTCACCAGGGAAGAAGGCAAATCTGTTAGGTAAATGAAGCTTCACAATATCTAGAAACAGCTGAAGTAGAAGCCACTGAGGATGGGAAAATTTGGGCTTTAATTTCTAGGTCTGATCTCCCATTGACCAAGTGAACTGTAGGTCCAGGCCTGTTTACTCTTACGATTTTGGCGTACAATGTACGATTTTGAGGTGTATAAATTATAAATTATATATACTGCACGTTTTTTTTTCTATAAAAAGAAAGTATTGAACGATTATGTGATGATATTGTACGATTTTAAGAGTTTGAGGGTAAACAGGTCTGTAGGTCTGATCTCCCATTGACCAAGTAAACTGTAGGTCTAATCTCCCCTTGACCAAGTCAACTGTAGGTCTGATCTCCCATTGACCAAGTAAATTGTTGGTCTGATCTCCCATTGACCAAGTAAACTGTTCGTCTGATCTCCCATTGACCAAGTAAACTGTTCATCTGATCTCCCATTGACCAAGTAAACTGTTCGTCTGATCTCCCATTGACCAAGTAATCTGTTCGTCTGATCTCCCATTGACCAAGTAGGTCCTTGTTCAGTTCTCCCACTGACCAAGTTATTTGTTTTAAACCTATTTCAGTGCCAGAAATCCCCATGTCTGCAGCAGAAGCCACATCTGTTGGAGCAACATCAGCAGCATCTCCAGCATCCAGCACATCGTCCTCGCCATCCACAGCAACCACACCGACCACACCTGCAGTTTCTGTCTCATCCAAGCCAGTGACTGGGAGGGGAGAGACGCCCGCCGAAGATGAGGAGCATGACGCGGCCGAAGATGAGGACGAAGATGATGAAACGGAAGACAGTAGTGGATCTGACAATACTGACCCAGATGTCTCTGATTACAACGAGGTAGCCTTGGCGATGGTTTAATTGACCTGGCGTCCGTAGGCCACTTCTTTAGAAATGCCAATGACTTTAACAAAAGTTGTTTTAAATATTAAAGACATTCCTTTGCAATATATGCACATATTTAGTTTAAATAATATACTTTATATACCAGCCCTGTTAACCCTTACGATGTTGGCGCACAATGTTGGCGCACAATGTTGGCGCACGATGTTGGCGCACAATGTATGATTTTGAGGTGTATACATTATATATACTGTGTTTATTTTTTCAATATTAAGATAATGTATTGAACAATTTTGTGATTTATATTGTACGATTTTAAGAGTTTGAGGGTAAATTGGTCTGATATACCATATATGTTATGTAATTTTATTTCATAACTTTTAAGCAAACTAAGAATATAACAAAACTATTAAAATCAATAAAAGGAGATTTTAAAAGTAAACATCAGTCAAGCAATATTTGTCCAATGCATCGTTTGCATTAAGTTTTTACTAATATTGTCATTTTATCATTGTCTAGATTTGAACAACTCATAGTATCATTGCATCATTGCCTAGATTTGAACAGCCATATTGTCATTGTATCATTGCCTAGACTTCAACAAACCATCTTGTTCTTGTACTCCCCAGAAGAATACAGCCTTCTTCCAGGCACTGAACACTGACTTCCATGACATTGGCCTTGACCTTACAAGTTTCAATGCCGATGAGAATGACATAGATGTGGAGATCATGTGAGTGACCACAGTGTGTCATGATATCTGGTGTATGATTTTAATGGTCATGTGACATGCTATTGTTATTTAGTGTAAGGATGTATAGTCAAGTGACAGGATATGTAATTCGTGCATGTAAGGTCAAGTGACATTTGTATTATATGAATGTACAGACAAGTGACATGATATGTAATATATGCATGTAAGCAGACCTGCGAACCCTTCCGATTTTGTCGAAATTATACGGATTTTATATCCCTCATTCCGACAAACCCCTTAAAATTCCGATTTTTTCTAACTTTATAATTTTTCATCCGTCATAAAAATCTAAAAGCGACAAAAAAATATTTTTTTTCAAATCAGGTACAACAGGAAGTGTTGCATTTGTTTTTGTGAAGTGCATACATGTCTGGTGGCAGGACGAATAAGTGAATACATTCTCGAGATATTCGTCCGGCTATTGTATATTCGACCAAGTCACATGACCACCAAACAAAGTTACATGAGATATTTGTCCCTCAGCCTCGTCATGTGACTGCTATTTGTCGATCAGAGTTTACGGTACTTCATTTCAAAAAATGCAAGATAGTCTGGAAATTTACATGAAAAAGAAATATGTTCAATTATACAAAAGAAAAACTGGTATATAGAACAAACAATTGGTTAAAAAGTGACAATGTTTTTATAAAGCACGGCATGCTTGCCGGATGAATATCTCCCACACTATTTTTCCGGTCACCTGACGTGTAGCACTGCCTTGTTTTTATCAAAGCGAACTGGGATCTTCAAATCATTCTTCAATCATCAATTGATCCGATCGTGATTCATCCTTTTTACAAGGCTAAAAAAAAATAATTCAGACTTTTGTTTGTTTGTTAAAGCTTTTCTTAATGAAATGGTTAAATCTATTGAAAGTGGTGGGTACAGTGATATTAATAGAGATAGTTGAACCCCCCAAAAACCCATCCAACTGCAGCTAAAGTAATCCATGTCTTATTTGTCTAATTTCTTTGCTAAGGAATTGGACGATTCAGTTAGATCGTTTTATTGACCACCTTTCATATTGAAGGAAATATTTCTCTAGCCAACTCCGATCATTTAAATGCCAGAGTCAAAGAAATGTTTCCAGACTCGCAGATTGCTAGAAGATTGTGAAGAAAAATTACAATGAAACAGAGGCAAGCATGAAAGTTGATTGTATTGATACTTTTTCTAACCTGCTTGTAACTAAAAGCAACTGCAATGCTAACCTTTAGTTGTCCAAAGAGCTGTTGGACAAGTGCAAAAAGGCCACTAAGGGATATGCTGGAAAACTGAACTCTTACTAAGAATCTTAGCAGCCTGTGTACATATGTAAATAAATGGATCTTCTGTTCTGTACTGTATATATATTTGTATAGACATTTCCAGTAATGCTTTTCTCATATTCTGTGGTGTTCTGTTGACTCTTCAAAGACAATGGAGTTAACTTTCTATTTCTTTATTTTGTGCGTTAGTATATTAATCTTAACCCGACCCCCCCCCTCCCCCATAGGGCACCACCCCTATGGGGCACCACCCCCTGGGGTTAGCGATCCAAGTCCCCCCGGCATGCACCCCCCTCTACAGATTTTTTTTCTTGGTAGGTTGGCAGGGCTGTGTAAGGTCAAGTGACAGTTGTAATATATGAATGTATAGTCACATGATATTTTACTTAGCCACATGTAAACAAGTGTGGACAGATTGGTCTTTAGAAACAACCCTTAGTTACATATTTCAATGATTTAAACTGCCTTGCCCTTTTATTCCAGGTCTGCTGATAATGATGTTGAACATGCCATCCAGTGGGCAGATAATGCCCTGGCAGCAGCGTCAGGGTCCGGTGCTGGGGCCAGTGCTACAGCACCTGGCAAACACAGAGCCACGAAGGGGTCCAACAACTTATCTCAGCCTCCATCCAGGTAAAAATCTTTGCTTGTGTGCGTTCCACATATTATCTTCATGCAATGGGTATGATGATGATACTGAAATGGTCTGTTTTCATTTTAATGTTAGGACTCTTCCCTGTTAAAGACTTAATGTTTCCATCAGTTTATGCCAGGATGGCTTGTTAAAGACTTGATGTGTCCACCTGTTTATGCCAGGATGGCTTGTTAAAGACTTGATGTGTCCACCTGTTTATGCCAGGATGGCTTGTTAAAGACTTGATGTGTCCACCTGTTTATGCCAGGATGGCTTGTTAAAGACTTGATGGGTCCACCTGTTTATGCCAGGATGGCTTGTTAAACACATGATGTTTCCAATTGCCATTGGAAGACTTGTTTGACTCATCCTTCAGTTGGTGACAACTTTATTTCAGTCAGAAGAAGGATGAGGAGGCGTCCTTGCTACAGTTCCTAGAGCAGCAGTCACTGGACCGGGCTGGCACATGGTCAGACCTACATGAGGCATTCAGCAACCTCCAGCTGACCACAGCAGGTACTGTACATGTTGAACAAGGTTTCCCACATACAAATTTTAAAGAAACAGCTGGGGTGGTGTAATAAACTCTCTAATCTAACAGCTTTCACAGGGGTGGAATATTCCTGTACACACTTACTAATTAAAATGCATGTTTTATAAAATATGGGATTTTTTTGTGATGAGCGCTGTTGAAGGAAATAGTTACATTACCTTAATGTTATTATTTCCATCTAATTTTTATGTAAAATAATCTATAAATAAAACTTTTTTTAAACACAATTTGTTCATTTATACTAGGGTAGGCAAACTATGGCTTGTAATCCAATTGTGGCTCGTGCCTCCTTTTTGAATGGCACACATTATCTTAATTTTTTTTTAAATCATAAAAATGGAGCAAAAAGGAACGTATAATTTAGATATCCCAGATCATATGTCACTATTGTATGATGTTGTTTTGTTTTCCTGGTGAAATAATAAATTCTAGGTAAACTACCTCCCCCCCCCCTTTCACCATTTATGGCTCCCATGCCTCAGTTACCTCTTGAATCTGGCTCCCATGCCCCTGTTACCTCTTGAATCTGGCTCCCTTGTCTCCATTACCATTTGAATCTGGCTCCCATGCCTCTGTTACCTCTTGAATCTGGCTCCCATGCCTCTGTTACCTCTTGAATCTGGCTCCCATGCCTCTGTTACCTCTTGAATCTGGCTCCCATGCCCCTGTTACCTCTTGAATCTGGCTCCCATGCCCCTGTTACCTCTTGAATCTGGCTCCCATGCCCCTGTTACCTCTTGAATCTGGCTCCCATGCCCCTGTTACCTCTTGAATCTGGCTCCCATGACTCTGTTACCTCTTGAGTCTGGCTCCCATGACTCTGTTACCTCTTGAATCTGGCTCCCATGCCCCTGTTACCTCTTGAATCTGGCTCCCATGCCCCTGTTACCTCTTGAATCTGGCTCCCATGCCCCTGTTACCTCTTGAATATGGCTTCCATGCCTCTGTTACCTCTTGAATCTGGCTCTCATACCTGTTACCTCTTGAATCTGGCTCTCATGCCTCTGTTACCTCTTGAATCTGGCTCTCATGCCTCTGTTACCTCTTGAATCTGGCTCTCATGTCTCTGTTACCTCTTGAGTCTGGCTCCCATGCCCCTGTTACCTCTTGAATCTGGCTTCCATGCCTCTGTTACCTCTTGAATCTGGCTCCCATGACTCTGTTACCTCTTGAATCTGGCTCCCATGACTCTGTTACCTCTTGAATCTGGCTCCCATGCCCCTGTTACCTCTTGAATCTGGCTCCCATGCCCCTGTTACCTCTTGAATCTGGCTCCCATGCCCCTGTTACCTCTTGAATCTGGCTTCCATGCCTCTGTTACCTCTTGAATCTGGCTCTCATACCTGTTACTTCTTGAATCTGGCTCTCATGCCTCTGTTACCTCTTGAATCTGGCTCTCATGCCTCTGTTACCTCTGGCTCTTATGCCTCTGTTACCTCTTGAATCTGGCTCCCAGCTACAGAAGTTTTCCCACCCTTTATTTATATGAAAATCTTTGAGGACACCTGTGACACATTGGTGATACATTGTCTAATGGGTGTTACAATTGATGCACATGTTTACTTACATCAGTGACAGCTGGAGGAGCTCATTTGGTCACCTACACTATTGAAGAAAAACCTAGTTTTATGTTATAATTATTATGGTAATATGAACACAGAGATTTGTTCATGGGGAGTCAAAACAAATGAAAAGTTGATAGCAAAGAAGGGAGATGATTGCTCATTGGCACAACATTGAACATAGATCAGTAAAATGAGGCACTTGTAATGGGTATTGGGGTTAAATGTACAGGTTATTGGGGTTCTGTGTACAGGGTATTGGGGTTCTGTGTACAGCATATTGGGGTTCTATGTGCAAGGTATTGCGGTTCTGCGTGCAGGGTATTTGGATTCTGTATGCAGGATCTTAGGGTTCTATGTACAAGATCTTTGGTTTCTATGTACAGGTTATTGGGGTTCTATGTACAGGTTATTGGGGTTCTATGTACAGGTTATTGGTGTTCTATGTACAGGTTATTGGGGGTCTGTGTACAGGTTATTGGGGGTCTGTGTACAGGGTTTATACTGCAGGTGGTTGACATTTATGTTTTGTAATTTTGATTAAAAGTGACTGAGAACCTTTGATTGTCTTTTGTGTCCTGTCATCAGATGATGGGGGGGAAGATGGTCACTGGACCAACCATTGGCTGGAAGGTTTGATACAGGACATCAGCAACAGCGACAAGTCAGTCAGTAGACTGGGCGCTACGCCACGCTGCTGTTCTGTGTTTCCATGTCTGGAGAGGGGCTCGGGTGAGCAGCAATTATTTCTTGACATTCTTTAATTGTGTGTTCCAATTAAATACAGAGTTTTCCAGTAGTTCACAAACTGGAGAATACTTTTGGTCTGTAAATGTGCCACCACTCATTAAAGAAACTCATAATGTTCATTCCCACATTTTTTTGGTTGGGGGGGGGGGGTAAATGTGCCACCACTCATTAAAGAAACTCATAATGTTCATTCCCACATTTTTTTGGTTGGGGGGGGGGGGAATCTTGCATATTTTAACATTTATTTGAGAGTCTGTCATATAAATAATATTGGGAACCACTGGGTTATAATTAGTTTTAGCTAGTTACAGTAACAGTTATCTGACAGGTGGCAGACATTTCTTGATATTTATTCAATGAAGGCCTTGGTGGACCAGTTGTGAGCTCTTCTAGTCAAGGAGATCAAGGAGGACAAGCCGAGGGTGTAGGAGGGCCGCAGACGGGAGAACGGCAGACAGACAGACCAGACAACTGTGGAGGCGACAGAACAAACAGGAAGTCCGCAGAGGATGTACTAGAACAATTCCAACAAAGGTGGGTGTCGTCACATACTTTTGATGATAATAGTTATAGATTTACATCTGGTGATAATAGTTATAGATTTACATCTGATGATTACAGTAATGATAGTTATAGATTTACATCTGATGATTACAGTAATGATAGTTATAGATTTACATCTGGTGATTACAGTAATGATAGTTATAGATTTACATCTGGTGATTACAGTAATGATAGTTATAGATTTACATCTGGTGATTACAGTAATGATAGTTATAGATTTACATCTGGTGATTACAGTAATGATAGTTATAGATTTACATCTGGTGATTACAGTAATAATAGTTATAGATTTACATCTGGTGATTACAGTAATAATAGTTATAGATTTATCTTGACTGGGCCAAGAGTCAGTGGCAAAAAAAGACAAATGGCCGATCCGTTCACCCCATAATACAAGCCTAGAGATTAGGTGGCTGGTCTTCCTCCCAGCTAATCAGATGGCTTCTTGTATTTCTTGCTCATCTCTGCATTTTAATGGCAGCTTCCATTGATAGTTTACGGTGTTCAGTCATTCTATATCAATTTTTGGGGTACCAAGTCACCCTTTTATATACCTAAAAAATATATGACCTAGACATAAGCCACACAGCATGAGCATCCCACCCCTCCCCAATTCAGTTTTCTTATTGAATCTCCTTCAAATGTTTGTTAGGACTAATTTAGGCTTCAACACTCATAAAATTCATAAAAATTCTGCAAGTAAGACATCTTTATTCTAACTGTAAAAAAAAAATGGACGCTTAAATTATGCAAATCAGGATAGCGCATTTGCATAAATGTTGATATTTCAGTTTCATTCATAAAGTTTGCATTAGTTCATTCAATTTCCTATAATAGTATATATAGTTTTATATTTATTTTTTTATACATTTTTTTTTTTTTCATTATTTTTTTTTTCATAAATGAAAAAAAATATGTACAAGGCTTGTTAAAGGGTTCTGTTAAAGGGTTCTGTTAAAGGTACCAATGGCACAAAAAGGCCCCAGTGGCTTCCTTATGGGCCTGGTGCTGGCTTTCTGAATTGTTCCCCCACTGTATCTGATGTCTTCTCATCTTGTTACAGGTTCACTGAGCTAGCTGCCTCAACTATTGCTGCAGCCAATGCAGCTGTTACCAATGAGACAGAAGCTCGCAAATTTAGAAATGGTAAAAAAATTGTATCTTCTGAATTGACTGATGTAAAGTGTGTTATTTGCTCTGTGACAATGGCAAATGTGTTCTCTAATGTGTGACAATGGCAAATGTGTTCTCTAATCTGTGACAGTGGCAAATGTGTTCTCTAATGTGTGACAATGGCAAATGTGTTCTCTAATCTGTGACAGTGGCAAATGTTGTTCTCTAATCTGTGACAATGGCAAATGTGTTCTCTAATATGTGACAGTGGCAAATGTGTTCGCTAATCTGTGACAGTGGCAAATGTTGTTCTCTAATCAGTGACAGTGGCAAATGTTGTTCTCTAATCTGTGACAATGGCAAATGTTGTTCTCTAATCAGTGACAGTGGCAAATGTTGTTCTCTAATCTGTGACAGTGGCAAATGTTCTCTAATCTGTGACAGTGGAAAATGTTGTTCTCTGATCCGTGACAGTGGCTGCTCTCTCTGGTTTGAAACATCTTTTGTTTGGTAACTGGCAAACTCCTAATTTCTTGTACAGGTAAAAATTCCAAATCCACAATGCAAGCGATCGTCCAGCCACTGAGGAATTCTTTGGAAAGTACAAGCAGGCCAGAGCTGGACACATCCCTCTTCAGGGAGTCCCATGCCTTTAGCAGGCCACCCCAGACATCAGTGGCTGCCAACGTTTTAGGTCAGTCAGAGCTTAAACTTACCAAGTGGTTGTTATTTAACTTGTCATGTCAAGAGTGATAGACCAGAAACACACAGACTACTTAGACCAGACGCACACAGACTACTTAGACCAGACGCACACAGACTACTTAGACCAGAAGCACACAGACTACTTAGACCAGAAGCACACAGACTACTTAGACCAGAAGCACACAGACTACTTAGACCAGAAGCACACAGACTACTTAGACCAGACGCACACAGACTACTTAGACCAGAAGCACACAGACTACTTAGACCAGAAGCACACAGACTACTTAGACCAGAAGCACACAGACTACTTAGACCAGAAGCACACAGACTACTTAGACCAGACGCACACAGACTACTTAGACCAGAAGCACACAGACTACTTAGACCAGAAGCACACAGACTACTTAGACCAGAAGCACACAGACTACTTAGACCAGAAGCACACAGACTACTTAGACCAGACGCACACAGACTACTTAGACCAGAAGCACACAGACTACTTAGACCAGAAGCACACAGACTACTTAGACCAGAAGCACACAGACTACTTAGACCAGAAGCACACAGACTACTTAGACCAGAAGCACACAGACTACTTAGACCAGAAGCACACAGACTACTTAGACCAGAAGCACACAGACTACTTAGACCAGAAGCACACAGACTCCTTAGACCAGAAGCACACAGACTACTTAGACCAGAAGCACACAGACTATTTAGACCAGAAGCACACAGACTACTTAGACCAGAAGCACACAGACTACTTAGACCAGAAGCACACAAACTACTTAGACCAGAAGCACACAGACTCCTTAGACCAGAAGCACACACAATACTTAGACCAGAAGTACACAGACTACTTAGACCAGAAGCACACAGACTCCTTAGACCAGAAGCACACACACTACTTAGACCAGAAGCACACAGACTACTTAGACCAGAAGCACACAGACTACTTAGACCAGAAGCACACAGACTACTTAGACCAGAAGCACACAAACTACTTAGACCAGAAGCACACAGACTACTTAGACCAGAAGCACACAGACTACTTAGACCAGAAGCACACATACTACTTAGACCAGAAGCACACAGACTACTTAGACCAGAAGCACACAGACTACTTAGACCAGAAGCACACAAACTACTTAGACCAGAAGCACACAGACTACTTAGACCAGAAGCACACAGACTACTTAGACCAGAAGCACACATACTACTTAGACCAGAAGCACACAGACTACTTAGACCAGAAGCACACAGACTACTTAGACCAGAAGCACACAAACTACTTAGACCAGAAGCACACAGACTACTTAGACCAGAAGCACACAGACTACTTAGACCAGAAGCACACACACTACTGACTGCATTCAATATTTCAAACTAAAAATTTGGGAAGTGGATTTGTTATTTTAGTTTGATGATGCCCTCTTGGCTGAAATGGCCCGATGGTGGGCAGCAGACCACAAACTTTATAGAAGACTTAGGATCACTCATGTGCTGACTTGTACGCCCTCTTTTGATTGTAGGATCTAACCGTCCGCCCACATTAAGCTTCGTAGGCCTTTATGGTTTTAAGATAGTTTTGGCACTGGACAGTGGACCAGATCTAATCGCTCGCCCAAATTAAACTTCATAGGTCCTTATGGTTTTAAGATAGTTTTGGCGGGACAGTGGACCAGATAGTTATGGCGGGACAGTGAACCAGATAGTTTTGGCGGGACAGTGAACCAGATAGTTTTGGCTGGACAGTGGACCCCAACTGAAGCTTCCACCATTTGATATTATTTAAGTGGTTTTTAAATAACATTGAGATGATTGGGTTATAAAATCACAGATAAAGTTAAATAATAAAGCTGAGATGATGCATTGACAGAGCTGCCATACCTAGGACCAAAATTAAGCCTTTGTTAGCTGAAGAATTTCTTTTGCATACATCTATCATTCTATCAATACATCTCTATATTAATACACTGGTATATGGTTTTCTAAAAATAACATAGTTTAGGGTTCTTTGGTACAAGTGATTGAGCGAAAATTGTCTTCTTCCTGTTTGGTTTATTTTTAGTGGACCTTATTGACAAAGAATTTTAATTCTCTGTTTCAGAACTGGATGCCGATTTAGATGAGTTGATGACCTTAGAAGAATTTGACATTGACCCTGCCAACCTTACATCTCAGGCCGTCCCACCTCTACCGGCCCGTCTCTTGTACGTAACCACACTCCCAACACATGGACTTTTCACTTGTTCCTACTTGTGGCGCCAACTGGGCGACTTGTCCCATCCCTGACATATTCACAACGTATTTCAACTCTTCATGAACAGCTTCTATCTGTTTGGTTAACTCTTCTAGTTGATATATTTCAATGTACCCAATAAATATAGACACATTTTAATTTATTCCACAAAAATTGACACATTTCCATGTGCGGAGCAAATTTTGACATATTTCAATGTATTCAATAAACATTGATAGGTCTTCCGGTAGTTAAGGTAACAGTCTACTTGGCTACAGTCTACAAACTAACCTTGGCTACAGTCTAGGTGACTACCCTTGGCTACAAACTACATGGCTAATTTTGGCTACAGTCTACATGGCGAACCTTGGCTACACTCTACATGGCTAACCTTGGCTACAGTCTACATGGCTAACCTTGGCTAGCAGATGTAATATTCTTATCCATGCAGTAAACAGTTTTGCCCTGATGATGGATCAGTCCTGCACTTGTGGCCATTTTTTGGTGACTCTATTTGGAGTTAGAATAGGTCATTCAACTTTGTTACATAGCAATGGGCTGTGAAAAACCCTAGGATAGATGGTAACAAGAGAATTCTGTGCTCAAGACAGATGATGTTGTACTTGGCCTGGGATTGGAATCTTATATGTTAATCTAGGGATTATGTTATGTTCCTCCCCGACAGGAAAGCTGAACCAATGAATGTGTTGTTTTTTTACGAGTGACTTTTTTGTCCCCAACAGGAAAGCTGAACCAGACTCTGAACACAAGACCAGGAAGAGAGAGGCAAAAGAGAAATCCCCCAAAAGAGGAGCATCAACAAATCCAGCACCAATTTCATCTACACTACGCAAAGACACCACACACAACAGTAAGGCCAGCAGTGACTACGAGTGACTATAATAATAATAGAAAGTTTGTGAGGAATAGGAGCAGCTGTGTCTGTGTACATGTCAAATGTGCTACATAGCTGTCAGTTGTGCGATGTAGCTGTCAGTTGTGCTATGTTGATGTCAGTTGTGCTATGTAGCTGTCAGCTGTGCTATGTAGCTGTCAGTTGTGCTATGTAGCTGTCAGTTGTGCTATGGAGATGTCAGTTGTGCTATGGAGATGTCCGTTGTCGTGTCACGGTGCTCTTAGGTAACTCCTATCGTAGGTAGTAATTGAACCATGCCGTCTGGAAATATGTGGGCGTGCTAAAATTATTTTTCGTCCTTGCAAACCTGCCTTGATTTATTCCAACAATTATCCTAGTAATCCACAACTATAAAACTATCTCCTATTTATAAAAATAAAAGGGACAAACTTATTTTCAGATCTTCAGACTTGGACATTCAATTTTCTCAAACATAACAAGGAAGACAAGAAAGACAAGGACAAAATTCCATCGGCTGCCGCCCCGCCCCACGGCAGCAGTTGTGCTAATATCACGCCACACGCCACCAACATCCATCCCACCTCACGCACGGCAGCCACAAGCTGTCTGGACGCAGGGGCAGCCCAAGAGACACCACCACCCAGCAACTCTAACAATAACAGTGCCAAATCTTGGGTCAACCCGCAGCTGGACACTGGCTTACAGGGGTCAAGTAAAGACAGGTGAGTGATGACTTTCTTGGGTCATTCATTAATGACCTCTCTATGGTGTCGTATTTAAATATTCCTTTAGTCCAGCACTCCTGTTAGTCCCCATGAGATGAAGCAATGTATCCTCATACATTAAAAACAACCTGAGGTTGAAAAGTTTTGCTTATTTTTATTTCAAAAACCATTATTACTAAAAAGCATTTTGATCCATGTCTTATTTCAAGGTGTTTCTCTATTTATAGACCTGACAGTCCGGATGATTCACATATACTATAGCATCCTAAGCTACCATAGATCCAGCAGACAACTCACATGTTCTATAACATCCCGAGAGCTACCATTAGATTCATCGTAGTCACTGACATGGTGATATTTGAACCATCAAATGTCTGTACGTTCTTACATTATTTCTGAGTTCACATCATCTTTATAAAATACATTTTTATCTGTATTAATTTTTTTAAAATTGATTCAATTTTATTTTTTTACATGAAAGAACTGAAATTAATTTATTGCATTGTAAACAAAATAATTTTATTTAAATATATTTTTAAAAGTATCCAAAGCTAACAAAACAATGTGTCCATAATCCAGAGTGGATCAAGTTTAAATCATTATGTTGAGGGTTATTTGAAAAATAAAAGAAGTAATACAAGTTTATATGATTTGAGCTACGGTCAGAGACGGTCATCTCTATGAACTGCTATCACAGGGAAGTTCTAGAATCACTGTTATGAAAGAAAGTTCATGAGAAATTTAAAAAAACAGCAGACAGTGTAGGATTATAAGACAACACTATTCAATTACAGCTAGTGTCTGTGAATTTACTGTTAATTTATAATTTCACTTATATTTATATTGAACAATTTGAAACCATTAAATTACAGTTCATTTCTTTCTTTGGTTTTAATTTTATTTGCCTTGCATGAATAAAATTGATTCAATAAAATGCCATTAAAATGTGGACTTTCTTTTTTTGGTGATTGGAAATGAGACTCAGATGACCTCAAAATTGGCTCTATTTAAAAACAAGTCATTAAAACACAAGGTACAGAAACAGTGGTTTGTTTATTTTACGTGCAGGTATAACAAAGTTATTGATTAAAATGCCAACATAAGAAATTTTGGGCCATGAGATGATTATTACAGTATAGTGAAGTTCATTTAATTTAAAACAAATATTTACCTACAATTAATTTAAAAAATTAAAAAATCACTTACAAATTTGATCCATTGAAATTGAACTTTTTTGCTGTTTTTTAAACAATCTTTTGATCCTTAAACATGACAATTTAGTGAAAATTATCTGGAATCCACTGTGTAGCCAAATTGTTTGAGTAGATCAAGCTTATTATAACAAGAAACTGACTGCTGCCATTTAGGTGGGAATGTAACCCAACGCTTAGTACTAAAACAATGTCATAGCAAATTATTACATTACAATTAGATGAGTTATAGTCCCATTTTACATGCCCCCTTATGTACTACAATAATGTCATAGCAAATAATTACATTTTACATACACCCCCCCCCCCACATCATGTACCACAACAATGACATAGCAAATAAAATGTCATAGCCAATAATTACATTTTACATACCCCCCCCCCCCCCACATCATGTACCACAACAATGACATAGCAAATAATAACTTGCAATTAAATGGATTATGAGTCCCATTTAACTAACCCACCCACCCTTCACCTTTCCAAACTTGTTCAAATTCCTTGTACTTTTATAATTTATAGACAAATTTGTGAAATGTGTAGAAAACCAGGAGGCTGGGTGCTTCCAAATTGGACAGTTGCAGACACTTATTTTATGTATAAAACAAAATGATGACTGCCCCAGGGCAGAGCTCCTGTTTACTTGGGTTCTAGTAATGAGGAAGTGTTTACGGTGAACATGTCTTCTTACTGAGACTAGCAGTCAGTTTATTCACGCCAGAAAGAATCATGTCTGACATGAAACAAAACATTCAGAGACCAATTTGTTTCTTTTAACATTAACATTAGGAACCTGGGTGGGCATTCGTTCATCTAACATGGCCACCTCCATGAACATGGGTGAGCATTTTTTAAAATCTTAATATCAACACCTCCCTCCATGTACCTGGGTGGGCATTTGTTCATCTAATATCAACACCTCCCTCCATGTACATGGGTGGGCATTTGTTCATCTAACATCGCCACCTTGGAGATGAGCTTGTAAAATGATTACAAGACAAAAATTCAATGGTTTAAAATTGACATACATTTAATATAATAGGTCAGACACTCTTATGTAAGATTTGAGTTTTCAACAAACATGAGAACATCACCTGGAGAAATCTAAAGTTTATCACATGATAGATTTTTTAGGGCAACTGACTTTTCCCAAACAACATGATCTAATTTAGGGTTTTAAGAAAAATTCAACATGCCAGGAACAAGGTGTGTCATGTCAAGAGATCTCCAATTATATTTTTAGGCAAGGACAGAAAAAAATGACTCATTTCATAGTCTAAAATCTAAGGTGAGGTCAGGTATAAAAAAAAATTATGTACACTAAACTAATAGTGAAAACAAGGAACACACCATCATAAGTTACAGAAATTATCAACATGTGAAATCACAGTTGTATATTGTGAAATTAATGAACAACATCCCCTGGACAAGTTAAACATTGAGTTTTTCCCCCCTACTGACTGGCTCAAGGATTCTTAACAGGACATCATGGACCTAACATGTTGAAAGTTTTGAGAATCGTCTCTAAATAAAAAAAATTTTAGGTGGATATCATGCATGGACAAATCTTATAGAGGCCTCAAACATAGCGGACCTCATTACAGAGAGATCTCTCACCATAGACAGACGTCATAATAGACAGGCATTACATTTGTCACTTTTTAAGCATGGGTAAAGTACCTGCCCCATTAAAAGGATTCAATTTAATTTCAAATTTGATATTTTGCAATATCCATTATTTACATGTAAATTAAATAAAAACCTTATTTAGGAAATGGCAATATTTTGCATGGCCACAAGACTGTCCAATTTTTTTTAAATGCCTGATACAATGGTCAACTTGAAATTTGATTCTTATTTCCAGTCTATTTACTAACAACACAAACAGCTTTTGATATTTTTGATGAATGCTCTCTTCAATAAACAAACCCCTAGATTTCCATACGGTAATAAACATACATCATTAACACATCATAAACCACATTATAAATACTTTAGATGAAACAAAACAGCTAAAGAATGGACATTTATTGGACAAAAATAAAACAATTTTTGTAACAACCCTGTACGTGACCAATGTTACTTTGACCACAGGGCACTCACATATTAAGATGAGGGGATTTTTATGGCAACTCCTCTTAGCATTCTTATTTCTTGCTTTCAAATTCTTGTTCAATTTGATATCATTTTTTTCCTTTTTGTGAGAAAACATCTTTTCTAGCTCTAGGAGGTGACACAGAGATTTAGTAAGCATGGGGATACTGTAGACATCTTTACATGAAAATGAAATAGTATTCTCTCAGGAGTTGACTGATCCAACAATTAATTTTGAGTCTTATTTTGAAGTAAAAAAAACAAAAACTACCCATGGTAATCATGTCTGACTCTTTGCATTACATAAGTAGCATTGATCCCTCTTAAATTCAATACAACAAACTCACTGCGTAGCAAATATTTTGATATACGAGAAATAATATGTTGATATATCAGAAAAAAAAATGTTGATACATCAGAAAGAATATGATGTAATATTGATATGACAAGAGCTGCCTGGAAGGATACATTTTTGTACATAGGGAATAATACATTGACATTTGTATAGGGTCATTAACATGTTAGTGTTTATCCAGTTTAATCAAGCTTAAAGCGACAGGCCACCATTTTGGGATAAAATATGGGATATTGACAGGGATGGTGGGGCAATAATGGGCATGGCGCCCTACTTTTTGTTGTTGTGTGAATCATGGCACTGGAAATGGGTAGGAAAAGTTGGGGGGGGGGGGGGGGTTTTTTAGACAAAAAATTAAAA
>CAXITT010000272.1:698628-721114 GCA_964033795.1 Lymnaea stagnalis
AGAGAAGACAGACTTAACAAAAGGGTACCCGAAGGCATACCTGACACAAGGGGACTAGAGAAGACAGACTTAACAAAAGGGTACCCGAAGGCATACCTGACACAAGGGGACTAGAGAAGACAGACTTAACAAAAGGGTACCCGAAGGCATACCTGACACAAGGGGACTAGAGAAGACAGACTTAACAAAAGGGTACCAGAAGGCATAGCTGACACAAGGAGACTAGAGAAGACAGACCTGACACAACGGTATCAGAAGACAGACCTGACACAACGGTATCAGAAGACAGACCACAAACACACAAGAGTAAGTAAACAAAGTCACATAATAAAAGCATGGTCAGATGTCCACATACTGGTCAAGCAATGATTGTCATTTCATAAATAATTGTCTTTCAATGAACTGGACAAAAATGATAAAAATCTCCTCTGACCCAGTCCTAAAGCACACCCCCTCCCACCCATTCCCCTGACATATTTCCAAACAAGAAGCCCAGGTTCAGAATGAACATATTGTAATTTGATTAAATTGCTCTAAATAAGACCGAACAAATACATTTACTAGCCCAGGCTGAGATCTGAACCAATGATTGCTCTAGGAAAACTCGTAACGGGTCTTTAGCATAGTTTTGTCATGAATATGAGTCCTTCTAACTAGCCAGAAGATTATACAGGCAATTATCCATTCCCTGCATACACATACTAAATCAGCTGAACGGCTTGATACTTTGTAAGACAGCGGATCCACATGTCAACTTGGGACAGTGGCACAACTGTGGTTTCTTCATTCCTAAAGTCCAAAATTTACTAGAAACTCACAACTAAAAGTCCTATTACGAAATGTCTTGCAATGAAATGTCTTGTGATGAAATGTCTTGTGATGAAATGTCTTGTCAGATGACAATATTGACACACACATCAAACTGATGAATGCCCACATAATTTTATTAAATGCCTGAAGACTTAACGCATCTTGGCTAAAAAAATATCAGTTATAAATAAATAAATTCATGTATTTTCAGATATCACATTAAATACATGTAACATGACATTAAATAAAACAACATTTTATAGAATTTTTCTCTGTTATAATACAAAAATACATAAAATGTAAAAGCTACAGTAGTGTAGAGTTGCTGGTTAAGATCTCTCAGCGGACATGGCTAATCAATTGGAATATATGGACAGTCATAACTTAATCAACCACATTTATTCAACATTAAATCATATTTTATTGGAAAATATATTTCAGTTGCCGCTAATTTAGTGATAAGCAATTTGATTATGGTACACAAAAAAAAAAATAAGATTGTAAATTGTCAATAAGATAAAAGAGCCACATGTGGAGTAACTCCTTATCAGTGACTATCCAGCATTAACTAGGATAAAACTAAAAGACCACAGCCAAATTCCTAGTAGATTGCGTCTGGCTGAAATCCAAATTGTTGCTGATCATACAATCAATTATTGAACTCCACACAAAGACACTGTGCGCCATTAGTGAGAGAAAAAAAAAATTAAGTCAAATATCATGAGGTTTAAGATCATTGCACAAGTTCTAGACAAAAACTAACACAATTTGTATTTAGCACCAATGAGAAGAATCTATGTTCATGAACTAAGCTTAAGTATCATCATACCATTTTACTACATGGACCTCAGCAACAGTGTTTGACTTATTTTACTACATGGACCTCAGCAACAGTGTTTGACTTAAGGGTTCTTAACCAGAGTTTTGGGAAGACCAAGAAATATTTGAAGCAAAAACACCAACAAGACTGGAGGAGGGGGGGGATGTTAAAAAAGTCTTTTAAAAATTATAAAATGTCATCTGCTTAAAGGTAATGTATAGGTGTCACATCTGCTAAAAGGTAATGTGTAGGTGCCAAATCTGCTAAAAAGCAACATATAGTTGTTCCATTTGCTAAAAGGTAACATATAGTTGTCACATCTGCTACATTTAGAATATATTTTTAAAAATAGCCTTTAAAACCTTTACTATAACTCTACCAGTCATCTACAGCTTAAGATTTATTGAAATTAAAAATATTGAAATGTTTGCATTAAACTTACTGGGCAGACAAAATTTAATTTTTTTTTCTTCGGCTGGGGGTGTGTGTTTGTGTGCAGGAAACCTTTTGAAATTGAGGGGGTTGCAGTGCTACAAAAAGATTGGGAATCCCTGGACTAGAACTTTGTGTAGTGGGATGATGAAATAAATTTAGGATCATATTTTAAAACTATATGTTGTTGCTTAACATTTCCACTGCAACATTTGATCAGGATACTAATTTCAAAATGAAACAAGTAACTATAAAAAATTTATTTTAAAAACATGTTATTTGTTATAGATTTATTTTTCAATGAATAAATTTATTTGATTTGTTTATTTTAGAGACGTATTTATATTCATAGTGGCCTCAGACCAGAAGGTTGCAAAGTAAATAAATGTGCCCTAAAGTTGTATGCAAGCTGTGCTCCAGCATAAACATGTCCAAGTGCCTTAACTGGGTGGTTTCCACACCTGGTGTGGTAAGTTGTTTTTTTTTTTAAAAAGGGAGGGGGGGTGTTGGCCTTGTTATTTAAATATGCCTATTTATGGCATGATGTGGTCATGGGAGGAGGGGGATATTATTGTTTTATACATGGGGTTGTTAACAGTTTGTGTTGAAACCACTGATCTGAGTGAAAGATGGCAGCTAATTTGAAAGAAATAATGTGCATATAAAAAATATAAAATATTAATGTAACATAACAACAAGTGACAAATATGAGGTTGATGCATTGTGTAAGTAAGCCATGCCAAGATTAGCTGGGGTAACAAGATATAATACTATTTATAGAACAAGGGAGGGTATTATAACAGTGGAGAATAAGAGATGATCCAATCAAATATAGAAATACAGATGAATTTTTACTAGGAAACTTTACTTGACACCACTGAAACATTGGCCTGGACTGCGAGGTGGATTAGTTGTACACTAGAGAACTCTGACACCACTACAACATTGGCCTGGACTGTGAGCTGGATTAGTTGTACACTAGTGAACTCTGACACAACAACATTGGCCTGAACTGTGAGGTGGATTAGTTGTACACTAGTGAACTCTGACACCACTACAACATTGGCCTGGACTGTGAGGTGGATTAGTTGTACACTAGTGAACTCTGACACCACTATAACATTGGCCTGGACTGTGAGGTGGATTAGTTGTACACTAGTGAACTCTGACACCACTATAACATTGGCCTGGACTGTGAGGTGGATTAGTTGTACACTAGTGAACTCTGACACCACTATAACATTGGCCTGGACTGTGAGGTGGATTAGTTGTACACTAGTGAACTCTGACACCACTATAACATTGGCCTGGACTGTGAGGTGGATTAGTTGTACACTAGTGAACTCTGACACCACTATAACATTTGCCTGGACTGTGAGGTGGATTAGTTGTGCACTAGAGAACTCTGGCACCACTATAACATTTGCCTGGACCTTTGAGATTTATTAGTTGTACACTAAGAGTAAGAGAATACATCTACAACATTAAAACTACTGGGTGGTGATACACAAGGCGCAGTCATGACATTCTTGAAGATCAGATCCAAGAAAATAATAACAACATGGTGAGTCAGAGATTTTTTGTGTGGTAATTATAAGTTGCTCTTCTTTGTCAGAAGCAAACTTTAATTTTTTTGTTGGGTGCTAACGCCGCTAATGATAAATTGAAGACTAGGGGAGATAATACAAAACATACAAAAAATGTTTATTTCAACTTCAATAAAGGAAAGTCTGCAATTGTATACTTTGTGCTGTTAACAAGACAATATTAACTTCAATTTTATACTTTCTGCTGTTAACAAGACAATATTAATTTCAATTGTATACTTTGTGCTGTTAACAAGACAATATTAATTTCAATTGTATACTTTGTGCTGTTAACAAGACAATATTAATTTCAATTGTATACTTTGTGCTGTTAACAAGACAATATTAATTTCAACTGTATACTTTGATCACAATGACAATAAGTGAACAAATGCAAATGTTTGACTTTGACTTAGTTAGACTATGACTTAGTGAACCAAGTCAAGACAACTGGCGTCAAGGAGCATGACACTATCCCACTTGATAGAATACTTCACAAAAAGCACAGATGATATCACAACCCAGAATTTGCATGTTTTTTTTTTTTTAAATTAATCTAACAAAAAGGTTCATAACAAGTATTTCTGGTTCCAGCAGACCTGTTTACCCTCAAACTCTTAAAATCGTACAATATCATGACAAAATCGTTTAATACCATATATTTATAGTAAAAAATAAACATGGAGTATATATAATGTTTACACCTCTAAATCATACGTTGTACGCCAAAATCGTAAGAGTAAACAGGTCTGTTCCAGGTCCTGAAGGGGTAAACTCTGAAAACCCTAGATTTCATATACCGACATAATGGCATCAAATTGGGTACACAGACTTTACATACCAACGTAATGGCATTAAATTGGGTACATAGAATTTTTATAACAGAATGGCATTAAAGTTGGTAGCTCACTCACTGATGAAAGTCTTCCAAACAATTACAGGTAATGTTCATTTCAAATGATGAGGGAAGAGGTATGAGGTGGGGGGGTGGGGGGGTTTGGGAAACAAGTCAAGTTTGACATCTCTGTTTATAAAGTTTTCATTTCCACTAGCGTAAATTTTGTAGATAAAAAGTACAAGTCAGATATGGTGGAGCAACTCCAGCAAAATATCCCTACCATTAAAGCGTTATGTTAAATGTAAAGTGACTCTTGCAGGGTGAACTCTGGTCCCTGGTCATGCTGCTGGCTAACAGCTGAAGTACCTGACAGAATCTGGTCATGGCAGCGGTAGGATGATGGACCTGCTAGACTTGTTGTGACGGTCATAAGATGATGGACCTGATAGAATCTGGTAATGACAGCTGTAGGTGGATTAGAAGATGGATCCATCAGAATCTGGTTGTGATGGTCACAAGATGATGGACAAAACCATCTGGATCTTGTTGTGGAGTAAATTGTTTATAGCGGACTAAAGATGCCAGCAGTAGTGTAGAACATGCTAAAAAATGCAGACAATGATAAGCAGCAAGCTATGAATGCCAACAGTGTGCCGCAGAGCTGAGGTAAAGTGATATGGATTTCATTATACTGCCCTTAGATCGAGTTTGTGACTGACCCATTTTGTAGTTTTTAGTCTTGACCTTCTCATTGGCTGATAACGTCGGCTTGGGGACAACCGGGTCCACTGAGGTAGATTTTGTTGATCTGTCTTTAGCACTGTCAGAATGTTCTGTCACATTCAGTAAACAGCTGCTGTCTGTGACGGACTCGGGGTCGGTCAAAGATGTTTGGAAGAAAACCACAATAACTGATATGTTATCTGATGAGCCCGAATCCCTGGCTGCTTTGACCAGTAGACTGGCCACATCATCAAGTCCATCTGGAGAGCTGTGTACATGATCATAAACAATTTGGGTCACCTGTGTGATACGAAATGTATCGAGATAAGAAATATATTGAGATTAGAAATGTATTGAGATAAGAAATATATTGAGATTAGAAATGTATCGAGATAAGAAATATATTGAGATTAGAAATGTATCGAGATAAGAAATATATTGAGATTAGAAATGTACCGAGATAAGAAATATATTGAGATTAGAAATGTGTATTGAGATAAGAAATGTATTGAGATAAGAAATCTATTCAGATAAGAAATCTGTTCAGATAAATGTATTGTGATAAGAAATGTATTTAGATAAGAAATCTATTTAGATAAGAAATCTATTCTACCTCACAAAAAAATCAAGAGAAGTTAACAACTCTCAAGTTGACACATTTCAATTTTTTAAAATTTCATGTTTTACAGTCTTAGTAAACATCTAGTAAAAATAACAATGTTTATTTGAAGTTGCTGTGTAAAATGGCAGACATTATTTTGGATTTTAAGGTCTAAAACTTTTTAAAATAATAATAAAATAAATTAGGATTCAATTTAACATTTAATTTAAATTTACATAAATTATGATTCAAGTTAACATTTAATTTTAATTAAAAAACCAACTGAGTTTGCTGATCAACAGTCATGTGAAAAAAATCTAGCAGTCATTTTATTTGTGTATATTTGTCTAATATGGAAAAGAGATTATTACAAAGGTGAGTTAGATGCCATTAAGATGATTCCTGACCTGTGCTGGTGTCAGGACATCCCATAAACCATCACAAGCAATCACCAGGAATTGCTCCTCTCCTGTCAGCTTAATACTCTTGACGTCTGCATCACTTGAGATAAAAGGCTTGTGAGTGGCATCCCCTGGAATAAAGATAATCTTATGGCATGGGAGACAACTTGTTTAAACAACTTATTAAAAGTAAAAAATAAGATATTTTATATTGCTGACCCCCCCCCTCCCCCTTAATACCCCCCATTACAACACTACCAATCCACATCCATAGATAGCCAGCAACAATTAATATCAGTGATTCTTAAATTGAGTCCACAAAAGTTTTTTTCTTGGTGATTTATAAATCAAAATATTTTTAAGATTTCCATCCCATTAACCTTACAGTTAACACATTAGGATCATCAACACACATTTTCTACTGCAAAGGATTAAATGACCTAATGTTTCCCACAATTCAGTTTAAATAGCAAGTATTCCCATGCATTCACTTACCAATTGGCTATCGACACAGATATATTCCCATGCATTCACTTAACATTGGCTATTGACACATGTATTCCCATGCATTCCCTTACAAATGGCTCTTGACACAGATATATTCCCATGCATTCATTTACAAATGGCTCTTGACACGGATGTATTCCTATACATTCACTTACCAATGACTGTTGACAATGGTATAATTCCCTTCACTTACCAATGGCTCTTGACACAGAGATATTCCCTTCACTCACCAAGGGCTCTTGACACAGATATATTCCCATGCTTTCACTTACCAATGGCTCTTGATACAGAGATATTCCCATTAACTCTCCACACACCAATGAATAGAACACTGCCACCAAGATCTTCTATACGTCGTTTCTCATCCTGCAGACATGGATAATCATAAGAGATATCAATTGTGCTATAAAGACATGAACACTAGTCAATGAATATCATCAACGGATCAGCCTTCTTATCTTTCACACAACTAGTCAATAGCTAGTTATCATCAATGGATAAGCCATCGTTCCTTTCACACAACTTGTCAACGAATAGCATCAATGGGTCAGCCTTCTTGTATTCAACACAACATGCTCATTTTCTTTACTTTCTAGTCTTTGTAAATAATAAATAGTTTTCATCTGCCTCCAATCCCTTTCAATTATTTCCCAAATAACCAATGTCTTTCATATCTTCCTTTGTTCCTTTCAATCTACACCAGTGTTTCACTCAATCTTCTTAGTGCTGAGACGCGCTTGTTAACATTTAACATGGTGTGAGGACCCTAAACCAACAAGTCCCCAGAAATGGGAATGGGAGGGGGGGGGGGAGGGGAGTGACTAACCATAAGAGACAACAACAAAAAAAAAACACAAAAACTGAAAAAAAAAAAAAATTTTCAAATCGTAAAAGTAAAAATAAAGAGACGCGCTTGTTAACATTTAACATGGTGTGAGGACCCTAAACCAACAAGTCCCCAGAAATGGGAATGGGAGGGGGGGGGGGAGGGGAGTGACTAACCATAAGAGACAACAACAAAAATAAAACACCATAACTGAAAGAACAAAATTTTTTAAGCAACTTTAAAATAAATTATATATAATTATTATATTAAAAAATGTGTCACAATTTTCAACCAAGTTAGCTACTGACATCAGTTTTATGGATCATAGTTTTCTCAATCACTGTAAATATCATTATTACATTTCCAAAATAAAGGGTGGTACAAATAAGATTATAATTCATTTTAAAAAAAAAAAGCCATTGATCTGCACCGATCTTTCCTTCTCACCTCTCTCTCTGGCTTGTGGGGTTCCATGATTTGAGCTGGTCGTCCAGCGCACACGAGCACGGCCTGTGAGTCGCCCAGCCAGCCAAGATAGAGATCTGACCCACGAATCAACACCGATATGCCAGTTGTGCCGCTGCGCAAATTCTGGAGAAAAGTATATGTTTCATGATACTGATAAAAACATTTTTTTTTTTTATAAAGCCAAGAAAATAAGTTTAGCACTTGTACTTAAAAGAGTGTGATCATGTTTTTTTAAAATTTATGGAAGGATAAAAAATTTAATTCAAAGCAGGCAACCACAACCCCCCCCCCCCCCTCCCACACACACCACAGAAACAATGCAAGAAGGTGACGTGAAAGTTACAAGAACATTGAGTTCAAAATTTACTAGAACTTGAAATGAAACTAGGCTGAGTCTTTAGTGGCATTAATAAATGTCTTACCTCTCTCTTAGCTTTCTCCAGAAACTTGATATCTGTTGTCTTGTATGCATGCTTCATTGCTGTGGCTGGGTCCACGTGAAACAACTTGTCTGACACTAAATGACCATGAAGATGGGTGGCAGCATACATGGCGGCATCTACTCCACCGTGGCCATCAAAGATGGCAAAGTATGACTGAGGCGGGCTGTCCTGGAGCAGGGAATATAAGAACCAGTAACTAATAAAGTTTTAACTAATGGAATTTTAACTAATGGAGTTTTAACTAACAGAGGTTTAACTAATAAAGTTTTAACTCATAGAATTTTAACTAATAGAGTTTTAAACTAATAAATTTTTAACTAATAGAGGTTTAACTAACAGAGTTTTAACTAATAGTTTTAACTCATAGAATTTTAACTAATAGAGTTTTAAATTAATACATTTTTAACTAATAGAGGTTTAACTAACAGAGTTTTCACTAACAGAGATTAACTAGTAGCATTTTAACTAGTAGCATTTTAACTACTATTTTTAACTAAAAGAGTTTTAAATAATAGAGTTTTCACTGACATTTAACTAGTAGCATTTTAACTAATAGAGTTTTAAATAATAGAGTTTTCACTGACATTTGACTAGTAGCATTTTAACTAATAGAGTCTTAAATAATAGAGTTTTCACTGACGTTTGACTAGTAGCATTTTAACTAATAGAGTTTAAACTATTATCCATTTAAATAATAAGGTTTTAACAAATAGGGTTCTAATAGCTTTAGCTAATGGAGCTAACTAATTGAGTTCTAGCTAATAAAATATGTCAACCCTCTTCACTAAACCTACCCACTTCCCTATGTCTGACCTCTTCCCTATGCCTACCCTATATCTTTCCTATACCTAACTTCTTTCTTATACCTACCACCCTCTTCTCCATACCTGACCTCTTCCCTATACCTGACCTCTTCCCTAAACCCATCCACTTCCCTATACCTGACCACTTCCCTAAACCTACCCACTTCCCTATACCTACCCTCTTTCCTATGCCTACCTACCCTCTTGTCCATACAATACATACCCTCTTCTCTATACCTACCCTATTCCCTATATCCACCCACTTATTATACAACTTCATTTACATAATTATTTAAAGTTCTAAGTTCTATATTTAAAACCATCCACCAAAATGATTTATGATCAACATTTTCCACAAGTTAAAATATCACACAGATAAACAATCAGACAGTATAGGATGGATTTTTTATATTTCCTGTAAACATTATTGCAGTCCAAACAAACTGTTTTAATAAAACTACCTCCAAAACGTAAGAAGAAAACTGTTACCTTTAAATTATAGAGAGCATTCAAGTCTCTGATGACTACATGTTTATCCTCCATTTTCCGCCGTGTGTTTTTAATAGCATGGGAGCAGACGCGTAGAGTAGTGGGATTACAAGTAAATGCAGGGGGAGCACTCCTCCAGGACTGAACTGTTGTGTGGACATGAGACACAACATGCAACAAGAGTTTAAAAGCATCCAGTTCTGTGGAAAAAAGAATAAGCACCTATAAGAAACAACAAAGAGCCCCATGCCAGACATCTGATTTAAAAAAAAAAGAAAAAGAGATTAGTCATTAATTAAGTCCCTCGAGCCAATTAAAAAATCTGACCACTGTGTAATGTATACATTACTGTTAAGAGTACATTTAAAATATGTGCTGGTTTTCTAGCTTAACTAATCATGTGATAATTTTACAATTCTGTGTTAAGGATTTAGGATGGCTTAGAATAATCCCATTGTTTACCCGTGGAGCATTTCATGTACTTCCTATCGAGCTAATTTATACATGTCCACTTGTGGGAAAAAAAACAACAACTCTACAACTGCATGAACAAATAAAATGTAGAGAAAAAAAAATGAAAAGTAAAAAAAATTTAAATTACTAACTTTTTCATCATTTTTTACCAATGTTTTGAATGCATGAATAAAAAATGAATAGTCTCCCATTTGATGTAGGCAAATTTAAGCTTGTTTACCACATTCATAAATGGCTACATCATATCTTTTAAATGAAAATTGTTTGTTATAAGTCAGATTTTTGGCAAATTTTGATTTTTTTTACACTGATCAATAGCAATTTTAAGAAAATGAACAGTTGACAAATTTGATAGCAATTTAGATGTAACCAGACATACTTCATAGGTTAATTATGATAGCTGTAACTGTAGTAATACAGATACCTGTATTTAAATTAACAAGTAAATAATAAAGTTCTTCCATTTTGACATAGTGAAACTTATAGCCTTATTTTTCACTGCACCGTAGTCATTGATTGATTATTAAATATATATTTTAAAAAACACTTGCTAACACTGCAGTTCTTGTAAAGAATGACATACGCTGATTTATAATCATGGTTTACTATTCAAAGTAGTTACTACAGTATTAAGCAGTCTTAGTATTAATGAATGGTATCAATGAAATCACACTGTTTCTAGATTTAGATGGCCAACTGATCCACAACTTGGTCTTTTTGAACTGGCTAATGGGATTTAAGCTTCTTGTTCTCCAATGTTGAATTTTTTGCACCAGTTTTGAATGAGTGCCTTGTGTAAAACTATCTCTTTTCTAAACCCATTGAAAAACTGTACAAGAGGCTGTATGGCCAAACAAGTCGGCAAACATATAAAAACTGTACAAAGTATGGGTAAACCTGACAGGTCGGCACTTATAGCTAATTTCAGCTACTCTCAAATTAAAGTTTTTTTTGTTTCTTTTAACAGTTATTTTTTCTAACATAAGATTCTTTTATTGATCCGAATTAATGGGAATGTGTTTTCATTACTTCTACATATTCATTTCCAACATAGGTATAAGCATTCTGCTTAAGATAACAATTTTAAAATAGAGCAATTAAAACGCTCTTTTTAAAATGCCAAAACAGCAATCATTATAAATAAAGAAACACACAAAGAACAAACAACTCACTTCCTTAACAACAATATTCTTATCACTTATGTGGGAAAGACAAAGCTCTTAAATGTGCTTTAAAATAACACCAAAATACGACCCAGCTTTCAAGCAATCAAGCTAAACAAGACATATATTGTACTCACTAGGTGGACCAGCCTGCTCTATTTGATCACCATCAACACTTGAACTGTGACTGCTGTCATCATCAATATTATCATCCTTATTAGATTTGTTATTGCTGCCTCTATCAAGTACTTCTACATAATATTCTGACAATTTTATACTGTCATCAAAGTTTGTGAAGACTGCCCTTGTCAGCTGGGATATGAGCCCTTCCGGACAGTTGCTGAAGATTTATAAGAAAAACATCAGTACTTAGGGGTGGCCGACACAAAGGCGTCACAGGTCACTGTGATGGCGAGCCTTGACTTTTCAAGGGCGGCATGTCAAACCCATAATATTAAAATAAACAACCACTAAATGATGTACACAATTTTTTGTTATCTATTCTTTTAACACTTAATAAAACACAAAATTCTTTTTAAAAATTTAATCTAACTAATGTGATTTTTATCTTTTCTCTCCCTTAACTTTTAAAAATTGTTATTTTTGTGTAAATCAAATGAAACAGGAAGAAGTTTATTTATCTGTAATCCAGCATGCCGAAATATTTAACTTAACAGGCTGCATAGGCTCAAGGGTTGAAAAGGAGAAAAAAAAGCCCAAGTTTACACCTAGTTCACAGTTGGGTTAAAACCCAGATCTTTGGATTTTCTAGCTGTGCTTCCTGACATTTATAAAACTTGAATTTACATGATTTATGTTGCGAGCAATCTTGTTCCCTAAAAATAATATAAGATGGCAAAGGTAGGTTGTTTTTTTTTGTATCTCTCAAATATGCACCGACAGGTTGAGATGACCTGTGGTTGTCCTGTCACTGCCATCAGCTTGTAATTTTCCTAAATTCCATAAAATTTAAATATTGTAATCAACCAACCAATGAAATTTTAATTTAAAACATTCCAATTTTCTATTAAAGAAAAGTTAACTCTAGTATCAACACAAGTACTAGTACAAGAATAAACAAGAGGGAGAAAATCCTACACACCATGTGCCATGGCATGGATTGCGGATATTTACATAAAACTAGCTTAAATAATATTAGCAAGTATTAGTTAGCCTAAGCTTAGTGCTAGGCTCTAGTATTATTATGGCACTCCTCAGAACGGCAGTCCCAAACTAAAAATATTATACTTTTCGTTAAACAGTGTCCGGCTACCAGCCTAATAGCCATCGACAATTATTGTCGTAATTGTTCACGTCAAATTTTGTTTGCAGATTAATTATTGCTTGTAATCATATAAATAAACAATACCATGGCTGGCACAGCATATTTCAAACAATTTTTTGGTCAGGAAATTTGTCGGAATTCATAGGTATTTATAAGGCATCTTTCCCTCAAAATTTTTTTAAAGAAATTCAAAGAAAAGGTCTTTCATATTTAAGTGCAAAAAGAATTATATATTGATGTATACGTGTGCCAATTTTCATTGATGTAGGTCATGTTCAACAACGCTACACTTGTCCGGTAACCTGCATTACCATAAGGTCGCTCAGCCTAATTTTTAATGGCGGAAGATACCAATTCTTATGAAATATTTAATTATTACCACTATTTACATTAAAATATTTGATAACTTATGATTTAGAATGAATTTAAATGTTATTGAAAGAATAATATTTTAATTTGAGGTTAAAAAACCCAGTAGAGTCCATATTATAACTGATCATAATTTGCTGTGTGCAAAATTTCATGGCCATGGCCAGCCATTCAGTCACTTGCATGGCATAATGGCTATACAGTACTATCTCAGAGTTTTTTATTCAGTGTGCAAAAACTATTGGTCAGGGAAATATTTAATTAATTAGTCATGTGCCAAAATGAAATTTCAAAATATGTAGTTCCCGAGCATTATTTTAGTAATAAGGGGGTGCATTTCCTTACAAAGACTATATAGCATATATCGGTATAATGGACGCTGTAGATTTGGTAACAGAAAAACTATATATTAATACATTGTATTTAATTTAATGATACACATAGCGCATAGTTAGATAAGCTACAATTTATCTATAATTGTATAACATCATTAAAATTATTTTTTAATACAGCATTAGTTCTCAAAATAAAAGTCTTATAAAATTATCATTAAAACAAGAGTTATATAGCTTGTGGCGCAAACAGCGGAATTGGGTTACAGAATTTGGAGATGCGGTCCATGTTAAAAAAGTACAAACGAAGTTGTTCTTTAAAAATTCATTAAAAAAAAAAAAAAACTAAACAGCTAAAAATCTAGATTTTGGAATTAGGTACTTCGATGAAACAAGGGAGACTACTACTTTTTGTATAAAAAAGTACAAACGAAGTTGTTCTTTAAAAATTCATTAAAAAAAAAAAAAAAACTAAACAGCTAAAAATCTAGATTTTGGAATTAGGTACTTCGATGAAACAAGGGAGACTACTACTTTTTGTGTATCAGAAATGGGAATCGGCGCTGAAAAATCAGAGTTTTTAATTTTCCAATGTGTGTGTTTAGTTATTATTGAATGAGTACTTTCGACATATATTTGAGTGCCATTTCCGGCCTTATAATTTGGAAGACATCTTGGCCTACATTTCCATCCAGCTATTTTGCTTTTTTCAATTGACCTTTATTTTGAAAATCTTTGGTATATATAAGGCATCTTTGCATACAAAATTTTTTGTGAAATTAAAGGAACATGTCATTCATATTAAATCGTGTAGAGCATTAGATATTGAAGTATATGAGTGCCAATTCTCATTGATGTAGGTCGTGTCCGGCGTTTGTTACGCTTGTCCAAGTGACCCATATCACCATAAGGTCGCTCAGCCTAATTTCGACATGGCGTGGGCCACGTTCCCTTTTAATGACGGAAGTTGCAGATACTTAGGAAATATTTAATTATTACCACTATATACATCAAAATATTTGATAACTTGTGTTTCAGAATGCATTTTGAAGACATTTAAACTGGAATGTTTTATTTTGAGCTTTAAAAACCCAGTAAGAGTCAATATCATAAATGATCAGAATTTTCCGTGTGCAACACGTTGTCATTGGCAACCATTCACAGCCACTTGCATAACGGCTATATCATAGTACTATCTCAGAGTTTCATTCATAAGAGTTTGCCGTGTGCAAAAACTATTAAACCATTGGTCAGGGAAAGCTATAATTAATTATTCATGTGTCAAAGTTGAAAGTTTAAAATAAGTCGACCCTAAACAGTACTTTAGTGATACGGGGGTGCGTTGCCTTATATAAACTATATAGTCATCGCGAATGACATGAACAGCAGAATGAGGTCACAGAATGTGGAGAGTGTTAAAAAAAGGACAAACCAAGTCGTACTTTAAAAATTCATAACTTTAAAACTACAACAGCTAAAAATATGATTTTGGTGTTATAATTCTGTAAAAATTTAGCTCTATTCAACTATGACATTGGTTTATTTTTACAAAATGTTTAATTTTTTGACCAAAGTATCTAACAAAATGTTTAATATAATTCTGCAAAAAAAAAATAACTCCATTCAACTATCCCATTGCCATTGGTTTACAAACAATTTTAATTTTTTATCAAAATACCTTAATTAATTAAGGGGCTAGTTGGTTCATTTTTATTATAATGATATGGGCCTAGGCCCAAAACAAGCCTAAAAATAATAATATAATTGAATCTCAATTATTTTTCGTTTGAAAAAATAACTTACTGCTGCGACAAGTACCGCCGAATCCATTCTAAACATTCTCCTTCAAGTTCGGAAGGCATCAGATATGATGAATAAGGTCTAAATGGTAAATCATTATCTTCCTGTGCTCCATTATCTATTTCATTGCAAAAATTTTCAATAAATTGTCTGTAAACCCTTTGAAGATCACCATTTTCCATGGTGTAAGGAAACCATTCGTTCTTTTTTACTACAAAGAGCAACCTAATTTACCACTTCCTGGTGTGCTCATAAACAAAATACGTAGAGCACATACTTCCGTTGAGTGGGAGAAGTCATTGTTAAATCTACTGTTAAACCAGCTTTCATTTCTAACTGGCTTATTCAAAATTGTTTTTTTTTTTTTTTTAAATTCCTTTACCAAGGAGCTTTCTTTAAATAGTAATATTTTGCAAAAATAAAGGAATGTGTTCCTATTCTTTTTTTTTACAATTTAAGCTTTCATTTCTAACTGGCTTATTCAAAATTGTTTTTTTTTTTTTTTTTTAAATTCCTTTACCAAGGAGCTTTCTTTAAATAGTAATATTGTGCAAAAATAAAGGAATGTGTTCCTATTCTTTTCTTTTACAATTTGCTAACAAACTATGAATTCAAATATAAATTTAATAGGATATCAATTAAAGTCTAATAATTATTGTCTTCACAATTTATTTTACTGGTATCTAATAAATGCAAACGTCATTGTAATTCATCATGGCCATATCCCACATGAGTTCACGAGAGTAAAGAAAATATTATACTGATTTGAAATAAAATTGGATTGTGCGGTAAAATTTGTAGGTCCTACTGCTGTAGTAGTCGGAACCATCTTTGCCTTGTGTGATATCAACTAACAGTTATTGCCAGTTATCAATGTGATATAGAAACCAGTAAACATCAGTTATTACCACCAACCAATGGGATATCAACTATCACTGATTACGAACAAACATTAGGATATTAAATTCATAGTGGAAATAAAAAAGTAATTTCTTTGAAAAGGGGCCCCACTTTTGAAAAAAAATAGTTTCAGGTGAAACGGCCGCTACCCCTACTCTCCAACTGGCTTCGAAGTACGCCACAATGACCAATGTTTAATAGTGATTAAATTACCGCCGACCAATGAGATATCAATTACCATAATTTATTAGCGTAAGTTTGAGGTCATCTTGGCAAAAGTTGAATCTCTTAGTGAAGTGGGACCGCAAAGCTCAAGATGGAAACCTGACTGACCAACAAGACCACGATGGAAACCTGACTGACCAACAGCGCGTAATGAAAGCTTGACTGATCAACAGCCCGTGAGGAAACCTTGACTGACCGACAGCTCTTGATGAAAACAGATTCAACGGACAACAAGCTATGACAACTCCAATGCTCAATAACAAATGCCCCAAACTTTGGCTAGGCTGATGTTAAACTCCTCTTTATCATAGACCCTGTTAGGCACGTGCTATTGGCTAGGTTAATGATACACTCCTTTTTATCATAGACCCTAGAGACAGGCGCTATAGGCTAGGCTGATACACTCCTTTTTATCATAGACCCTAGAGACAGGCGCTATAGGCTAGGCTGATACACTCCTTTTTATCATAGACCCTAGAGACAGGCGCTATAGGCTAGGCTGATACACTCCTTTTTATCATAGACCCTAGAGACAGGCGCTATAGGCTAGGCTGATACACTCCTTTTTATCATAGACCCTAGAGACAGGCGCTATAGGCTAGGCTGATACACTCCTTTTTATCATAGACCCTAGAGACAGGCGCTATAGGCTAGGCTGATACACTCCTTTTTATCATAGACCCTAGAGACAGGCGCTATTGGCTAGGCTGATACACTCCTATTTTTCATAGACCCTAGAGACAGGTGCTATTGGCTAGGTTAATGATACACTCCTATTTATCATAGACCCTAGAGACAGGTGCTATTGGCTAGGTTAATGATACACTCCTATTTATCATAGACCCTAGAGACAGGCGCTATAGGCTAGGCTGATACACTCCTACTTTTCATAGACCCTAGAGACAGGTGCTATTGGCTAGGTTAATGATACACTCCTATGTATCATAGACGCTGGAGACAGGTGCTATTGGCTAGGTTAATGATACACTCCTATGTATCATAGACCCTGGGGACAGGTGCTACTGGCTAGGTTAATGATACACTCCTATGTATCATAGACCATGGAGACAGGTGCTATTGGCTGGGTTAATGATACACTCCTATGTATCATAGACCCTGGAGACAGGTGCTATTGGCTAGGTTAATGATACACTCCTATGTATCATAGACCATGGAGACAGGTGCTATTGGCTGGGTTAATGATACACTCCTACTTTTCATAGACCCTAGAGACAGGTGCTATTGGCTAGGTTAATGATACACCCCTATGCATGTATCATAGACCCTGGAGACAGGTGCTATTGGCTAGGTTAATGATACACTCCTATGCATCATAGACCATGGAGACAGGTGCTATTGGCTGGGTTAATGATACACTCCTATGTATCATAGACCCTGGAGACAGGTGCTATTGGCTAGGTTAATGATACACTCCTATGCATCATAGACCCTGGAGACAGGTGCTACTGGCTAGGTTAATGATACAGTCCTATGTATCATAGACCCTAGAGACAGGTGCTACTGGCACGCGTGCCTGTGAGCCTTATAGACCGTAGAGACAGGTGCTACTGGCACGCGTGCCTGGGACTGCCTGTGAGCCTTATAGACCCTAGAGACAGGTGCTACTGTCACGCGTGCCTGGGACTGCCTGTGAGCCTTATAGACCCTAGAGACAGGTGCTACTGGCACGCGTGCCTGTGAGCCTTATTTGTACGCCCATAATGTTTTGCTTTATTTTTTAAATAATTTTTAATTTTTCTTGTGTTTTGGTTGTATTGTTATTAGAAACTTTATATTTACTTCGCTTTTGTTCGTGTATGTATGGCTAAATCTTCGGATGTTAAATGATCCAATTCCCTTTATTGTAACGAGCTGAAACAGAGCGAAATTACATTTATTTCAAAGTCACTAAAGCGCCGTGCGAACTCGGCGCGAAGTAAGCGAAGTTTTCAGCAAAGTGTGCAGTGGGAAACACCATAGCGTTGACTTGAATATAATTATAAGCCGGTCAAGACCAGGCGGGTCTGATATAATTTTACGGCGGGCCGGATGTGGTCAGCGGGCCTTGAGTTTGACACATGTCCTTCAGAGTTATGCTAATAGATTTGTGGCAGCATGGTAGTGGGACAATCATTCCACAAGGCTAAAAAAAAAATTTTTTTTGACGAACGCCGCGATTGAGACGCTCACATCACGAGGCGCGTGAGAGACGGCTGAACGGTCGACGAGTGAGAGTCCGCTGGTGGCCCGAGGGGAGGCAGTGTGATGATACTGGGAGCACGGGGCCGCGTGACATTTTCCAATATCGTAATGTACGGCTGTAGGACAAACAGCACACGGCGTATACAACAGGGGCTGTCGGGTGTCCACTCGTGGATGTTGACGAAAATGTAACAGGGTGGTAGTCGGATGACAGGCGAGATGAGGTACTTTCACTTTCATTTAAAGTAGCTATATATTCTATGTGATCCTCTGTTTATACTGTTTTCTGTCTTTTCAAGAACGAAACAGAATGGGCATAACGTTTGATTCAAAGGGGCAGAACGTTTGGTTCAAATGGGCAGAACGTTTGGTTCAAATGGGCATAACGTTTGGTTCGAATGGGCAGAACGTTTGGTTCAAATGTATAAATGAAATTTATTTTGATTTTCATATATTGATGTCCAATATTGATATCCATTTCAATATCAGAGAAAAAAAAATCTATGTTGAAGGAAGGTTAACACAATTTTTAGGCATTTGATGTAAACATATGTTGCATCGCATAGAGAACACTATTTGTAGGCATTTGATGTAAACATATGTTGCATCGCATAGAGAACACTATTTGTATTACAGCGTTATGCTACGATAGAAGGTCAAAGGTCAAGGAAGTGCCACAGGTTGCTTCGATAAATGTTATATTAAAATTAACTTGTGTTTGTCATTGTTACACTTGCGATTACAGATTCTGTAACAGGGTTGTTTATGACAGAGACGTAGGATATTGTGACAGAGTGTTATCCGTGACAGAATAGTGCAATACTATGACCGAGTGTTATCGGTGACAGAATAGTGCGATACCATGACCGAGTGTTATCTGTGACAGAATAGTGCAATTCTATGACCGAGTGTTATACGTGACAGAATAATGCAATACTATGACCGAGTGTTATCTGTGACAGAATAGTGCAATACTATGACCTGAGTGTTATCTGTGACAGAATAGTGCGATACTATGACCTGAGTGTTATCTGTGACAGAATAGTGCAATACTATGACCGAGTGTTACCTGTGACAGAATAGTGCGATACTATGACCTGAGTGTTATCTGTGACAGAATAGTGCAATACTATGACCGAGTGTTATCGGTGACAGAATAGTGCGATACTATGATCGAGTGTTATCTGTGACAGAATAGTGCAATACTATGACCGAGTGTTATCTGTGACAGAATAGTGCGATACTAAGACCTGAGTGTTATATGTGACAGAATAGTGCGATACTATGACCTGAGTGTTATCTGTGACAGAAATACTATGACCTGGGTGTTATCTGTGTCAGAATAGTGCGATACTATGACCTGAGTGTTATCTGTGACAGAATAGTGCGATACTATGACCTGAGTGTTACCTGTGACAGAATAGTGCGATACTATGACCTGAGTGTTATCTGTGACAGAATAGTGCAATACTATGACCTGAGTGTTATCTGTGACAGAATAATGCGATACTATGATCGAGTGTTATCTGTGACAGAATAGTGCGATACTATGACATGGGTGTTATCGGTGACAACGTGGTAACACATTGTGACAGTGTTATTTTCTCACTACGTGTCATCAAGTATGTCGTTCCACACTGCTGGCAAATATCCGTCAAAGATTCGCAGATTTGAAACATGAATGTTATTCAGATATCAACATCACCCACCCCCTCCCCACCACCTGTCAACCCCCGGTAAAACAAGGATGTCAGGTTGCGGAGACAAGTCTGAGGAAAGGAGACTATTAGCGTTGTTGACGCCAGGCCACCCCAAGAGATGGTCTATTGATTACCTCCAGCAACCCCAGTGGCATGTAATAGGTGTGTGGATTGGTGTGTAGCACAGGTGTGTCGATTTGTGTGTAACACATTGTGTGGATTTGTGTGTAATCTCGCAATCGCCCCTTTAACAGGCTGTGTCTTTTACTGGCCCATCATTAAGTCTCTAACTGGCCCATCATTAAGTTTCTAACTGGCCCATCGTTAAGTCTCTAACCTGCCCATCATTAAGTCTCTAACTGGCCCATCATTAAGTCTCTAACTGGCCCATCATTAAGTCTCTAACTGACCCATCATTAAGTCTCTAACTGGCCCATCATTAAGTCTTTAACTGGCCCATCATTAAGTCTCTAACTGGCATATCCAGACTTATATTTCACTACGAACCTGGCTTTATCATGCCTACCATTCAGCCTCTAACTATCTCATCATTCAGTATCTAACTTCCCCATCTTTCAGTATCTAACTTTCTCATCATCATCTCCAAATTGCCCATCATACAAGGTCTAACTTCCCCAGCATTCAGTATAATGTTTCTGATCGATAAGGTGTGCTGACAGACATCAAATTCTGAGCCACGTGTGACCTAGATCCGATGAAGGTCAAGGCTTTTCTTAAAATTTCATTGACGAATATTGAAATACTCTTACTGGCCAACGTCCATTTGTCTGCACACATTCCCTTAATCTCTTCTTTAATCTCCGCCTTAATCTCTTCTTTAATCTCCACCTTAATTCCCCCTGTATCCGATGACCTTTGACATGTTCTACAAATAAACGCAAAATCCATTTAACGCTAATTTAAACCGAGCTCTAATACAGATTAATGTAAACAGGTCTCTAATATAGATTAATGTAAACAGGTCTCCAATACAAATTAATATAAACTGGTCTCTAATACATATTATAGTAAACATGTGCTCTAATACAGATTAATGTAAACAGGTCTCTAATATAGATTAATGTAAACAGGGCTCTCACACACATTAATGTAAACAGGGCTCTCACACACATTAATGTAAACAGGGCTCTAACACACATTAATGTTAACAGGGCTCTACAACAGATACACGATGCCGACACCGAGAACGATTATGCACACAACCTTCCAAAGTATATACCAATGTTTTATATTTGACATTTATGACTGCCCCACGCCCACCACCCCCAACCCACTTTTTTTCTGGCAATGACGTCATCAACAAACATGTTTGAAATTAAAAGCATCCTACAGTTAAACCTATGTAGAAACCTACTCTGCTCTACATCGTAATGTAGAAACCTACTCTGCTCTACAGCGTAGCCTCCATGTCGTTGATATTAGGAATACCACGTACACCAGTATCCAAGCATACAATCCGATGCTATACTCCCGAAACGCACCATGCTATTCTTATCAAAATGGCCGTAGCTCATGATTTCCCAATTGTGTTAGCCCACAAAAGAAAAAAAAAAACAAAACAACTTTCTGCAGGGACGCCATTATGCAAACGTAATAGATGAAACCAGTGGTTCTCAAAATCTTCAGCACTTTGCTTCCACCTACTTTTTAATTTGATAGCTGCGTCTTCGGAGGTTCGAGGTGGTGAAAAAGAAAGTATCGCGCACATTTCATTGTGGCGAATTTGACAAGGGTAAATGTGTCCGGTTTGAATCCAAGCTGTGAGAATTCGTTTGGCCAGTGGTTCTCAACCTTCTGCGACCCTCTAATACACTTTCTCATGTTGTGGTGACCCCAACCATAAAAAAAAAATATGTTCGTTACTACATCTTAAATATGTGTTTTCTGATGGTCTTAGGCGACCCCTGTGAAAGGGACGTTCGACCCCGTAAGGCAATGACTCCCAAACGTTTAAGTTTGGCGGACCGGTGAACAAGTTTCGAAATTTTACGAGGGACCGGTGTATGATTTATTTTTATACTTTTATTTCTATTTGACAATAAATATTTATGTTATGGGGACCGGCAGCGTTAGGCATGCGGACCGGTGTAGGTCCACGGACCGCAATTTGTGGACCACTGCCCTAAGGGATCGCGACCCCAAAGGCTGAGAACCTCTGTTATAGGCGATCAACTGGCTCGTCCATTCTGCTAATTAAGATTAATTAGATTTATTTGGGGATCATAAGATTAAAATAAACTATTTTTGGGGGTTTGGGGGGGGGGGGGG
>CAXITT010000272.1:722389-755420 GCA_964033795.1 Lymnaea stagnalis
CTTGAGTGTAATGATAGGGTAGTGCCACCCGGACCACCAACCTTGAGTGTAATGATAGGGTAGTGCCACCCGGACCACCAAACTTGAGTGTAATGATAGGGTAGTGCCACCCGGACCACCAACCTTGAGTGTAATGATAGGGTAGTGCCACCCGGACCACCAACCTTGAGTGTAATGATAGGGTAGTGCCACCCGGACCACCAACCTTGAGTGTAATGATAGGGTAGTGCCACCCGGACCACCAACCTTGAGTGTAATGATAGGGTAGTGCCACCCGGACCACCAACCTTGAGTGTAATGATAGGGTAGTGCCACCCGGACCACCAACCTTGAGTGTAATGATAGGGTAGTGCCACCCGGACCACCAACCTTGAGTGTAATGATAGGGTAGTGCCACCCGGACCACCAACCTTGAGTGTAATGATAGGGTAGTGCCACCCGGACCACCAACCTTGAGTGTAATGATAGGGTAGTGCCACCCGGACCACCAAACTTGAGTGTAATGATAGGGTAGTGCCACCCGGACCACCAAACTTGAGTGTAATGATAGGGTAGTGCCACCCGGACCACCAAACTTGAGTGTAATGATAGGGTAGTGCCACCCGGACCACCAACCTTGAGTGTAATGATAGGGTAGTGCCACCCGGACCACCAAACTTGAGTGTAATGATAGGGTAGTGCCACCCGGACCACCAACCTTGATGTACAAGATAAATAATGGGCTGGTCCACTGTTCCAGTATTAAACAGAAACTCGTCCCTCTCCCCCATAGACAGCGACGAGGCCATGACAGGCAATTCAGGCTCATACCAGCAAGAAGCCAGTATAGCAGCTGCTCATTCCTGCCCAAGACAATCAGGGACTGGAACCATCTTTCAAAAGGAACAGTTGAGGCGACAACACTAGACACAGTTGTGTCTCTTGCCTCCAGCCTTCAAACCCCTAGTGCATGATTTCCTCATCAACACCAGTAACAGAAACATTGCAAATCCCATCTACATGCATAGGAGCCAAAATGATCAATAAATTGATCGTGGGCCCTTAAGATATAGAAGAAGAAGAAGTTGATATGTTGATTATTTAACTAGTTGATTCATTGATGGGGTAACTAGTTGATTCATTGATGGGGTAACTAGTTGATTCATTGATGGGGTAACTAGTTGATTCATTGATGGGGTAACTAGTTGATTCATTGATGGGGTAACTAGTTGATTCATTGATGGGGTAACTAGTTGATTCATTGATGGGGTAACTAGTTGATTCATTGATGGGGTAACTAGTTGATTCATTGATGGGGTAACTAGTTGATTCATTGATGGGGTAACTAGTTGATTCATTGATGGGGTAACTAGTTGATTCATTGATGGGGTAACTAGTTGATTCATTGATGGGGTAACTAGTTGATTCATTGATGGGGTAACTAGTTGATTCATTGATGGGGTAACTAGTTGATTCATTGATGGGGTAACTAGTTGATTCATTGATGGGGTAACTAGTTGATTCATTGATGGGGTAACTAGTTGATTCATTGATGGGGTAACTAGTTGATTCATTGATGGGGTAACTAGTTGATTCATTGATGGGGTAACTAGTTGATTCATTGATGGGGTAACTAGTTGATTCATTGATGGGGTAACTAGTTGATTCATTGATGGGGTAACTAGTTGATTCATTGATGGGGTAACTAGTTGATTCATTGATGGGGTAACTAGTTGATTCATTGATGGGGTAACTAGTTGATTCATTGATGGGGTAACTAGTTGATTCATTGATGGGGTAACTAGTTGATTCATTGATGGGGTAACTAGTTGATTCATTGATGGGGTAACTAGTTGATTCATTGATGGGGTAACTAGTTGATTCATTGATGGGGTAACTAGTTGATTCATTGATGGGGTAACTAGTTGATTCATTGATGGGGTAACTAGTTGATTCATTGATGGGGTAACTAGTTGATTCATTGATGGGGTAACTAGTTGATTCATTGATGGGGTAACTAGTTGATTCATTGATGGGGTAACTAGTTGATTCATTGATGGGGTAACTAGTTGATTCATTGATGGGGTAACTAGTTGATTCATTGATGGGGTAACTAGTTGATTCATTGATGGGGTAACTAGTTGATTCATTGATGGGGTAACTAGTTGATTCATTGATGGGGTAACTAGTTGATTCATTGATGGGGTAACTAGTTGATTCATTGATGGGGTAACTAGTTGATTCATTGATGGGGTAACTAGTTGATTCATTGATGGGGTAACTAGTTGATTCATTGATGGGGTAACTAGTTGATTCATTGATGGGGTAACTAGTTGATTCATTGATGGGGTAACTAGTTGATTCATTGATGGGGTAACTAGTTGATTCATTGATGGGGTAACTAGTTGATTCATTGATGGGGTAACTAGTTGATTCATTGATGGGGTAACTAGTTGATTCATTGATGGGGTAACTAGTTGATTCATTGATGGGGTAACTAGTTGATTCATTGATGGGGTAACTAGTTGATTCATTGATGGGGTAACTAGTTGATTCATTGATGGGGTAACTAGTTGATTCATTGATGGGGTAACTAGTTGATTCATTGATGGGGTAACTAGTTGATTCATTGATGGGGTAACTAGTTGATTCATTGATGGGGTAACTAGTTGATTCATTGATGGGGTAACTAGTTGATTCATTGATGGGGTAACTAGTTGATTCATTGATGGGGTAACTAGTTGATTCATTGATGGGGTAACTAGTTGATTCATTGATGGGGTAACTAGTTGATTCATTGATGGGGTAACTAGTTGATTCATTGATGGGGTAACTAGTTGATTCATTGATGGGGTAACTAGTTGATTCATTGATGGGGTAACTAGTTGATTCATTGATGGGGTAACTAGTTGATTCATTGATGGGGTAACTAGTTGATTCATTGATGGGGTAACTAGTTGATTCATTGATGGGGTAACTAGTTGATTCATTGATGGGGTAACTAGTTGATTCATTGATGGGGTAACTAGTTGATTCATTGATGGGGTAACTAGTTGATTCATTGATGGGGTAACTAGTTGATTCATTGATGGGGTAACTAGTTGATTCATTGATGGGGTAACTAGTTGATTCATTGATGGGGTAACTAGTTGATTCATTGATGGGGTAACTAGTTGATTCATTGATGGGGTAACTAGTTGATATGTTGATTGGTCAACTAGTTGATTCATTGATGGGGTAACTAGTTGATATGTTGATTGGTCAACTAGTTGATTCATTGATGGGGTAACTAGTTGATATGTTGATTGGTCAACTAGTTGATTCATTGATGGGGTAACTAGTTGATATGTTGATTGGGGAAACTTTTACGCTACGGCCGGGCACTAAACACAGCATAAGAGAAGCACACATTTGAACACAGCAGATCATAACACACCAATAGAGCTGCACACACACGTACACACACACCACATCCAAAACACACTATTAGTGTAGCACACACACACCACATCCAAAACACCCCATTAGTGTAGCACACACACACACCACATCCAAAATACACCATTAGTGTAACACACACATCACATCCAAAACACACCATTAGTGTAGCACACACACACACCGCATCCAAAACACACCATTAGTGTAGCACACACACACACCACATCCAAAACACACCATTAGTGTAGCACACACACACACCACATCCAAAACACACCATTAGTGTAGCACACACGTACGCGATACACCCTCTTAACTTAACGTCACCTTGTTGTACGACGTAAAGGCCACATTGGGATGTCAACGTCATCTTGTGACGTTCCGACCAAACCATCGGACCCGTGTCATCGATTTCAATCCCTGATCCCAGGTGTTGACACACCTGTACTATCGATGTGTGTCATCGATTTCTGTCCCTGTCTCCAGGTGTTGACACACCTGTACTATCGCTGTGTGTGGTGAGCTGACTCAATCCTTTGACCGAGCTCAACTTGTGTACACATTTCAATCTCTAGACCACATGGGTCAAACTCAAGGTCCACCGGCCCCTTTCGGCCCACCGTGCAATTATATCAAGCCCCGCGAGTTCTTGACCGGCGTATAATTATACCCAAGTCAACGCTATGGTGTTTCCCAATGCACACTTTGCTGAAACACTTCGCTTACTACGCGCCGAGTTCGCACGGCGCTTTACTGACTTGGAAGCACAGAAATGTAATTTCGAGCTGTTTCGTAACCCATTTGTCATAGACTTGGAAACTGCACCTGTAAATTTGCAGATGGAGCTAACAGAGCTGCAGTGTAATGGGACACTAAAGGCAAAGTACGACACGGTTGGGCCTGCACAGTTCACTCGTTTCATTCCTGAAGAGATGCACCAGCTTCGTCTACATGCGGCTCGAACCTTGAGCATGTTGGGTAGCACATATATGTGTGAGCAGCTGTTTTCTGTGATGAAGATTAACAAAACATCACACAGGCGTCGTCTCACTGATAAACACCTGCAGTCCATCCTGAGAATCTCAATGACACAGAGCGTTACTCAAGTTACTCCCAAGATAAACACACTTACTTGTTCTTGTAGCCAAGAGAAGATGCCAAACATCCGCAGTTCTGACAAATTGGCATAAGAACGTCAATGGTTATGCCAATGATTTTTGTATTATTAAAACTTTTTTTTCTGTTTTCATTTATATAATTTTTTTTTTTTATCATTATAATTTGTCCGCTTATTGAATGTTTACCCTGTTCGGCCCGCAACCTCACATGTGATTTGTTTTTTTGGCCCGCCGAGCGATTGAGCTGACACCCCTGCTCTAGACCATGTAATTGATGTTTGATATTTGCACTAACTTTAGACAGAAACAGTAATGTGTGATGTGAGCACTATCATTAGACCGTGTCAGTAATGTGTAATGTGAGCATTATCATTAGACCGTGTCAGTAATGTGAGCATTATCATTAGACCGTCTCAGTAATGTGAGCACTATCATTAGACCGTGTCAGTAATGTGTAATGTGAGCATTATCATTAGATCGTCTCAGTAATGTGAGCACTATCATTAGACCGTGTCAGTAATGTGTGATGTGAGCATTATCATTAGACCGTGTCAGTAATGTGTGATGTGAGCATTATCATTAGACCGTGTCAGTAATGTGTAATGTGAGCATTATCATTAGACCGTGTCAGTAATGTGTAATGTGAGCACTATCATTAGACCGTGTCAGTAAATTGTGATGTGGGCACTATCATTAGACCGTGTCAGTAATGTGTGATGTGAGCACTATCATTAGACCGTGTCAGTAATGTGTAATGTGAGCATTATCATTAGACCGTGTCAGTAATGTGTAATGTGAGCACTATCATTAGACCGTGTCAGTAAATTGTGATGTGGGCACTATCATTAGACCGTGTCAGTAATGTGTGATGGGAGCACTATCATTAGACCGTGTCAGTAATGTGTAATGTGAGCATTATCATTAGACCATGTCAGTAAAGTGTGATGTGAGCATTATCATAAGACCGTGTCAGTAATGTGTGATGGGAGCATTATCATTAGACAGTGTCAGTAAAGTGTGATGTGAGCATTATCATTAGACCGTGTCAGTAAAGTGTAATGTGAGCATTATCATTAGACCGTCTCAGTAATGTGAGCGCTATCATTAGACCGTGTCAGTAATGTGTAACGTGAGCATTATCATTAGACCGTGTCAGTAAAGTGTGATGTGAGCATTATCATTAGACCGTGTCAGTAATGTGTAATGTGAGCACTATCATTAGACCGTGTCAGTAATGTGTAATGTGAGCACTATCATTAGACTGTGTCAGTAATGTGTGATGTGAGCATTATCATTAGACCGTGTCAGTAATGTGTAATGTGAGCATTATCATTAGACCGTGTCAGTAATGTGTAATGTGAGCATTATCATTAGACCGTGTCAGTAAAGTGTGATGTGAGCACTATCATTAGACCGTGTCAGTAATATGTGATGTGAGCATTATCATTAGACCGTGTCAGTAATGTGTAATGTGAGCATTATCATTAGACCGTGTCAGTAATGTGTAATGTGAGCATTATCATTAGACCGTGTCAGTAAAGTGTGATTTGAGCACTACCATTAGACCGTGTCAGTAATGTGTAATGTGAGCATTATCATTAGACCGTGTCAGTAATGTGTGATGTGAGCACTATCATTAGACCGTGTCAGTAATGTGTAATGTGAGCATTATCATTAGACCGTGTCAGTAATGTGAGCATATCATTAGACCGTGTCAGTAATGTGAGCATTATCATTAGACCATGTCATTAATGTGTAATGTGAGCACTATCATTAGACCGTGTCAGTAATGTGTAATGTGAGCATTATCATTAGACCGTGTCAGTAATGTGTAATGTGAGCATTATCATTAGACCGTGTCAGTAATGTGTGATGTGAGCATTATCATTATACCGTATCAGTAATGTGAGCACCATCATTAGACCGTGTCAGTAATGTGAGCACTATCATTAGACCGTGTCAGTAATGTGAGCGCTATCATTAGACCGTGTCAGTAATGTGTAATGTGAGCATTATCATTAGACCTTGTCAGTAATGTTAGCACTATCATTAGACCGCGTCAGTAATGTGAGCACTATCATAAGACCGTGTCAGTAATGTGAGATGTGAGCATTATCATTAGACCGTGTCAGTAATGTGTGATGTGAGCATTATCATTAGACCGCGTCAGTTATGTGTGACGGCGGAGCTGAAAATTTGATAGAATGTCATGTCATCGGCAAAGATTCTATGTGCCAAGTGTAATCTCGATAGGTTGACGGTAAGTGGGTCAATTAGCCGTCCGAAGATTTTGCCAGACCGCCACCCACGAACAAAAGCGAAGTTAATATAAAGGATGATAACAAAACAATCAGTTCAAATAATATCTTACAAAAAGACGTGTCAATGTCTTTGTTCATAAATGAAACGTTAATTGCCTTTCTGTTTTACTATTTTATGCGACCATAAATATTATCCCGACATAGTCATATAAAATTCTGTTCATTCCTTCTTTTACAGATAAATGTTCCTTCCTAACCCACAAAGACAAGATGTTGAGCTCAGTAACTTCCGGCCTGCGGCAGACGACGCGGGCTTCCTTCAGTTTGTCTATCGTGGTGGCTCTGCTCCACCAGCTGGTGTCGTCCTACTCAACCGAAGACTTCATCTCCCACGCCAACCGCACCATCGACATGTTTGACCACTTCCGCGAGCCTTACGACAAGCGGAATTATGGGATTTTGGACATTGACGTCATCGAAGCCACCACATCGTCGCTGCACGTGACGTGGAAACTGACCAACATGTCGTCCTCAGACAGCGTCATGGAGTCGACGGTCATCTGCGAGACCACGAACGGGAGGATTGTGTCTGACAAGCTCCACTCCGCCACCAACTCGTTCCACTTTCAGTTTCTGACCTCTGACACCCGCTACATCGTGTGCGTCTACGTCTTGGAGAAGTCGACCACCGCCAACACCAGCATCCTTCATTACAACTGCCAGCCTTTCTCCACCATCCCGTTGGTCAGGGCGGACAGCATCGTCGGGGTCATCCTGACCTTGGGATACTTTGGTCTCATGGTTGTCATGGGATACGCCGCCTGGTGGAGGAAGATGAAAAACGCGAGACGGAACGGCGACGAAGACAAGCGGAAGTTGAAAGACGCGGACGACAGCGAACGCAAGTCGACGAAAAAGTTGGAAAAATATGGAAGCAGCGGTATCACCAACTTTGGCGGCGGAGCTTCGGGCGACGAGGCGGAGGCCAAGTGGTTGGGAGAGAATGGCGTGGCGGCCAGCAAGAGTTCGGCGGGCTGCAGTGGTGCCACCACCGGCTGTGTTGGCTTCTCCAAGGAGGAGGAAGAGGACATGGTCTACTACAACGCCAAGAACAGGGAGATCTCGTTTTAAGCACTGCAAACTATTTTGGCGGCTATCTCATGGGTTAGGTTTAAATGTGTTGGAACTAGACGGTGGCTATTTCATGGGTTAGGTGCAAATGTGTTGGAATTATTTGGTGGCTATCTCATGAGTTAGGTTCAAATGTGTTGGAACTATTTGGCGGCTATCTCATGGGTTAGGTTCAAATATGTTGGAACTATTTGGCGGATATCTCATGAGTTAGGTTCAAATGTGTTGGAACTATTGTGCGGCTATTTCATGGGTTAGGTTCAAATGTGTTGGAACTATTAGGCGGCTATTTCATGGGTTAGGTTCAAATGTGTTGGAACTATTGTGCGGCTATTTCATGGGTTAGGTTCAAATGTGTTCCAATGCAAGTTGTTTAAATCGGCGCATTAACTTTGTCAGAATAATTAATTCCTAATATTATTTCCATCTACAACGTAGCATTAAACAACTTTTGGTGTTTTCACTAGTGGCCGTTAACTAATATATGGCAGGACAACAACACAAAAATCATGCTACAAATCACATTACTTTCAAAATTTCTATTTTCCTGTAAATATCCCACGGCTTTGGTCAGGTCCAGGTGCCATCTTTCGCTCCCGATTTGCATCTGATTGCAGCATGCTAAATGTTATCGTCATTTGTTCAAGCTAAAAGGGGGTCAACGTCAATCTGAAGCTGAACATTCAACTAGACATGTTCATATCACCGTTAGAACTGAACTTTCCTGTGCGTTCAAAATTAACATTGCTCTTTAATGAACAGCAGCTACTTGTGCTTGTATTCATGCCCAAACATAGTGTTATACCAACGGGGTCGTCGAGGAATGTTGGAAAGAGACGAGTCCCTTGAAGATGAATACAGCATGGCTCGCTGACCTCAAAGATAAATCCATTTGGCGCTCTGCCCTCAAAGATGATTCCAATAGGCGCCCTACCTTAATGTGATATGTGCGCCACCGGGCGAGATTGAAGAACTCACTATTTGGACAATTCCATGAGGAAAAATAAAAAACAAAAAAGTAAATACACGCATCCAGCCAAATATATACCCAAAATCCAGTTAATTATATGCATACATTTATTAAGAAATATACATGATCCAGCCAAATATATATATATATATATATATATATATATATATATATATATATATATATATATATATATATATATATATATACATACATACATACATACAACCAACGAAATAGATGCACACATCCAGCTTTGTATTATGTGTATTGATTGACGAAATGATTGTAGCAGATTGATGTATCCTATTAGTTTAAGGGCTGAATTCAGTTTGCATGATGAAATTGTAAATCTTTTGACAAAAGGTTAAAAAAATATATATAATACTGCTTAAAGTAATTATTGTAAACAGGAAAAAAAAAAGAATTTGATCACGTTCTGTATTGGTGTCATGAAAAGAGAAATTTGAACTTTGAACTGTATTTGAAAATACACTGGAATCTCGGACAACCAATATGCCATTGAACGAACCGTTCGGTTAACCAAGTTAGGTTTGGGAAGGATTTATATATAAAAGATTGACTGGACTTAATTCCTATAAGTCAATTTATTTCGTAGATAACAATGGCGAATGTCAAAGAGAAAGACAACATTTACCAGTCCTGCTAGAATCGATCATGCCCATTATCGACTTTCTCCACGCTCCAACTAATTTTTACACCGCCCAACGCCTGCTTTCGACGCGCCTTTGTTGAGTTTTGGCCCGTGGACTAAATATAACCCAGTAAACCATAGGACGGGGACTATTTCTTTCAGGTGCAGCTATTGGGGTAACCCATTGGAAAATATCAATCATGTTTGAAAACACGCAGCGGGTGTGTGTGTGTGTGTCGGGAAAACCATCTGCTAGAGGCCGACACCAGGAAGTGAGAGATCTTTCTTGTGTTGTGCGAGTGTCTCGGTGAATGAACGCTCACTGCGCGTAGCTAAATATAGCTCCTTAAGCTCACGCATGAAACACGGTTCAATATATATTGCGGCACACTTTAACAATTGCCATAGTGCGACACTCTGGCGCGCGCCAGTTTGGTTGGGTGGTGGAAATGGATCCGGATTAAATGTGGATTGCCATCAATATATCAGGCGATGCTCGGGTTTGAATTCTGGAAAAAGGGGGGAGGGGGAGATCAACATTTAAAGGGTTATCAGTATCAGCCTAGTTAACAACAACAAAAAAAAAAAAAAAAAAAAAAAAAAAAAAAAATACACAAAAAAAAACGAATTTCGCTGAACAATAACGATTAAAATTTAAAGTGTTCTTCTATATATATAAAAAAGCCAGATTTATCACAACTTTTGTAAACAATGAATCTGGGGCCGGGTCAGTTTCAAGTTAGTTTTCATGCCGGGCCCAAAAACAAAAACCTTCATTTAATCATTTAAAGACCAATCTTGACATTCCAAAGATGTCCCATCAAATAAAAATTTTTAAAAGTAAAATAGGATCCCCGGAAGTAACTTATTCCATAATGGCCGCCATTTTTAGTCCTCCTTAAAGATTGGGGGCTCTGTACGTTAATATCTGCACCACTTTTCTCACGCCGTCAACTACAACATATTCGTATCAAATGTGCCAAAACCTTTTTACCACGACCTTCAGCTTCATTTTCTGAAATAAATCAACATATTGTAGTTCCTCATATTTAGATAATATGGTGCTACCAATAGTGGGTTTTTTTTAACGAATTTTTTTTTTTTTGTGGGTATTTTTTAGAAGCGCACCAAAAGCTTCCTTCAATTCATGTTTGAAAGCGCACTAAAACATGTTTGAATGTGAACCGAAAACCTTCCTTTAAGACAGTGGTTCTCAACCTTTCTAATGCCGCGACCCTTTAATACAGTTAATACAGTTGCACATGTTGTGGCGACCCCAAACCACAGAAATATTTTTGTTGTGAATAAGTCGTGCGACCCCCCAAAGGGGTCGCGACCCACAGGTTGAGAACCGCTGCTTTAAGACATGTTGAATGCACACCAAAACCTTCCCTTAATACACGCATGAAAGTGCACCTAAAACCTTCATGTAAGACATGTTTGACAGCGCACCATTCACTACAAAGACTTATTAAACAAGCGTTCACCAACACTAACTTATCTTGAACGTCCCAGATTTTTATAGAGCGGCATTGTGAAGCCAATTAAAATTATTAATATATATATATATTTTAAAATCCTAACACTAAATTGTATGGTTTTTAATGGCCGATTTTGTGATAAAGAGATTATAATTAAACTTGACAGGAAGCAAGTATAAGCCAGGAGAAATGAACTAGTTATATCAAATTTGGTGGTTGTAATTCATTTCATTTGGTTCATCCATTGACACACATAAGACCATGATTATAATGAGATTTATGGAGTAGTTTATGCAAGTGTCCTGTGCACATTTATTGCTCTTCCAGTCTTCATTTATGGAGTGGCTTTTTTACCGGGAAAGATGACCGACCCCCAGGTCCAACACAACAGAACGTTCGAACCAATCAATTAATCGTGAACTTAAAATTATAAGGGATAGGCGCCCATGGGGTACATCGAGTCATAGAGCTGACGCCGTGCGGCGCATCGAGTCATGAGCTGATTCCGTGCGGCACACCGAGTCATGACCTGAAGACACTGACAACTTTGCCTGCCGCAAATTTCCGACGTTGTCTTGAGGCGCAAACCAAATAAACCGAGTCAATCATGATAGTGCAGGCCTGGATGACACGAACAAGAATGAGTCTTGGAGACATTTGCCTTGAAAAGTAATATAATTTTATATACAATTAAGATGTGTGTCTTTTTTTTTCTTTTGAAGCAGCTACTTGGTCAATCTTTATTTTAAACCGTGTATTTTATATGTATTTCTTGCGAAACACACAAGAAAGTCAACATGACATATAGATTTTTAGTCGACATATATAACGAAAGTCGACATATAGACTGAAAGTTGAAATTTAGATCTAGATTGAATAATTATATACTTTAAAAAAAACACAAAAAAACTCTGGCTTTGAAGTAATATATTAATATTACTCTTTTGGTTACCGGAAATTTGTTTGAAAGAAATTTCGTCGACGCAAAATTGATCGATGGAAATTTGATCGAACGGAAATTTGGTCGAATTTTTTTTTCAGTTCACACTCACACGTTAAAATTTTCGTCAAGTTTCTTTTGAACGCACTATACTACAAAACAAAACAAAATAGTCCCCGAGACTTGAATTATGCGCCATAATTGTTGAAACCTTTGATCGGGACGTAGAAGGCTAATATTATGTACGTTTCGTCATTTGTGGTTGTCATGAACTAATTAAATGTAAACTAAATATTGACTTATGTTAAACATTTGATTTGGCTCCTGTGTTATACTATTGTAATACCCGATGTGTTATTGCAATTTTTTTTTTTTTTTTTTTTTTTTTTTTTTTTTTTTTTTTTTTTTTTTTTTTTTTTTTTTTTTTTTTTTTTTTTTTTTTTTAATGTTGTGATGATGTGGTTGTAGTTAGTAAAATGTTCCACACCAGGTCAACTATTTTGAGACACAAATAAAGTGAATACTGCATCAACATGTTGTGGGTTATTTTTTGTGTGTAAATAAATGAGAACGAGGCTCCTTGCTATTAATAGGACACGCGCCATTTGTATAAGTTTAAAACAAAACAGTAGGCATTTAGGTCAGCATTATTTCAGACCAATAAATACACATTTTTAGACGTTTCAAGCTATCGCCTTCTTGAGTAACGTAACTAGGGTAGGCGGAGAATACCTGCGCCCCCCCCCCCCCAACCCTTCCATTAAACATAATTATTCTGGATGATAATCCAGTTGAAAGCTAAAGAAATAAAGTTCAAGTGAATTAGAATTATTGAGTAACGTAACTAGGGTAGGCGGAGAATACCTGCGCCCCCCCCCCCCAACACTTCCATTAAACATAATTATTCTGGATGATAATCCAGTTGAAAGCTAAAGAAATAAAGTTCATGTGAATTAGAATTTGCATTAATTCCATTTTTTGGGGGGAACTAGATCTTTAAACAAAAATTCTTTGTTCTAAATCGCCAATTACAAATAAATTGTATATATTTGGTCAATAAAGTGTGATTGCAGCATATCGGCGTGGCAATTTGTAATTTATCTGAAGAAAAACTTATAGTAGTTTATGAAATTCCAAAATAAACATTTCAATCAACTGAATTCTATGAAATTCTGTATTTCATACTGTATTTTTTTATACGATTTCCTCAGATAAAAATCACACAATCATAAATATACGATGTCTTTTGTGACATCTCAAGTCTTCATGACATGATTATATCGTTTGTGTACTACTAAGTAATAAACGTGAAAATTAAAAAAAACAAAAAAAAACGTAAAGACCTTTCTACATAACATTTATTTTCTCAACTCTAAACAAGCAAATTGCAACATTGCAAATCCCATCTACATGCATAGGAGCCAAAATGATCAATAAATTGATCGTGGGCCCTTAAGATATAGAAGAAGAAGAAGAAGCTGGAACATTTTAAAAAAGATAATTATTTATTGTGCATGATTTTTAAAAAAAAATTAATGGTGTTAGCAGTGATTTTCGTGATAGAAACCATTTTCTAGAAGGAATTTTTATTTTGAAAATTGATCCAATTAATTACCCCAAAAATAGTTTAAATAAAAATTGAAAAACACATCACTATTTAGTAATAGATTTTTAAAAAAAAAAAGACATTTATATAACAAGGCCAAGCAAGGCCTTCGCATAAGTATTCGAGACCCCCCTGACACCTTTCGGGTTCGTCCTCATCACACCTTGCATTGAAAGTTAATACTAAAAAAAACAACAAAAAAAAAAACAAAAAAACTTCACAACTTTAAGCCTCTCAAGTAATTGTACCATTCTCATGGCTCTGACCTAGAGCAACATTGCACCCAGAGCGACTTATATCTGGGGACCACTGGGCTGACCAAACTGTCGGCTGTATAAACATGCGACACATTTTTTTTTTTTAAATTTCTGTGACTTCACAATTGTCTATTAAATTATTTGATTTCTTTGGTGTTTTTAAGGGAATTGTGGCTAAAAACTTCGTGTAAGTACCCGGTACAAGTTTTGGGAGGGAGGTGTGTGACCAAAAATGACAAGCAGAACACACCCCCCCCCCCCCCCCCCCCGCGGGCCGGTATGGTTCCGGTTGCTGTGAGCCTGTGTGTCCGTACTTGGCATCCAGAAAATCTGGTATGCTTAAATTACCCAACCAAGGAAAGTTTAAAAATTATAAATGATTAACCAATAAAGATGTAATTGAAAAATTATGCTGTCGTACTATTAAGGAAAATTTAACTCTAGTCACAACAATAATGGGAATGATTCCAAAACACAAACTTTACACGCAAAAAAATCCCGAAATCACGTCATGGCGCCAATTCTCTGCATTGACCAAACATTCAGTATATTGTATACCATAACAAATCGCATGTCAAAAAATTCACGCCCCAAAGGAGTAGACGGACGATTATTAGTATAAATTTATATACATCGCTTCCTTGAAAAAAAAAAAAGTGCCATCGCAATTTTTAATAGATGAAGCTGATGTAGGGGAGCGGTAATCGAGGGCACCAGCCGACGTCACCCAAGCTTAACCCCCCCCCCCTCTCCCATGCCCTGGTCATACAATTAATTGGATAACATTTTTCCTATTACCATAAGAGTTAATTAAAAAAGAGAGCGGCCAAGCGGATTTACAAAATTCAACCATCTTTTTTTCCCCCCTCATTAAGCACACGTCTCTAACACCCCCCACCCCCACCCCCCCATCCCAAACCAAAATGTAAAAAAATATTCCATTGCCCACACTCACACCACTGACTTCATGTGTGTTTTGTTACAGTTCTCGGTTTCCTCGGATTTTCGTGAGTTGTTGTGAGTTATACTGACAATCATTTTACTCTACTGTGTTCTAGTATTCAGTTTGGTTTAGATTTCTGTTCAAGTAAGTCAATGCGTTTTGACTGTAAACGCTCATCGTGGGTTTTTATCAAGCTTAGATTAGACTTGAAAAGACAAATTGTTTCATCATCTTCTTTATTAATAGGAAATATCGTTAATAAATTTGAATTGGAGCGCAGAAGTGTATGGCTTTTACTACACATTACTGCATAAAATCAGAAGTGTTCTATAAATACTATAAATAAAATACAAACAAACAGGAGTCGACACTTTCTATTTGTCATTGGAGGTGCTCACATTCGTTAGTCTCTAGCTTTTGATACACATTTGAAATTATAATTATGTAGGCCTACCTAATCAGAAGTGTTTATCTTATTTTTTATACAGTGAACTTGACAAAAGTGTATTTAAACAATATTTTAATTAGGCCTATAATATATCAAACTTTCATTTAACTTAATTTTGGTTTAAATTCTTGGCTTTTGAATGAATTCTTTATTAATATGATTAAAATTTCTGTATTTCCAGTCACACCTTGTATGACCGTAATTTTGAAAGTGGTGGCACCTGCCTGTGAATCCAAAGCCGAAGATGATCAGTTTGATTAGGCTGTAACACAACCCTCCCTGGTGATTGCAATGTTTGGAACTACTACACAAGTTTCCAAGTGAGTTTTTAGCATACTTTACTTCTGAAGAACAACATTATTTTCTTTTTATATGTACTTGATTGATACAAGTTATTTAATAAATGATTTTATATCTTAACACTGGTATGGAAGCATCAGAGACCAAGACACTGATATATCAGGAGAACTGGTATGTAACAACCAAATATATTTTGATCTTATTTCATCATACCATCAATTTCGAACAATTTTGGGTTTTAGTATTTTCTTACTTCCCAATACCTCTTTTATCACTAACACATCACATTGCCCAAATACTTACCAATATTTGTTTATTCCTAACACATCAAAGGTGCCCAATTAGCACTAATGCATTTATGTTTATTTTTTACTTTATTTTTTACGCTTAATTTAACTTTTATAGCAAAACATTTGCAAACAAATTCTTAAAATGATAAATTTCTGTTTCCGATAACCACACCATATGACTGTAATAATGAGAGTGACATCACCTGCCTGTGGACCAAAAGCCAAAGATGCTTAGTTTGATTGTAATGTTTGGAACAACACAAGTTTCCATGTGAGTTTTTCAGTATGCCGGTATTTCACTTCATAACTTCCCAATTTATCCTACTTGATTTATCCAAATTAATTAATAAATGTTATATCTTATTAATAAATGTTATATCTTTACACTGGTATATTAGCTGCAGAGACTAATAAAAATATATATTTTGATCTCTGGTATTTAACCCCCAAAGACCAAAAAGGTGATATATTTTATCTAATTTCTTCATACCATCAATTTCATACATTGTTGGGTTTTAGTATTTTATTTATTACTTCTTTAATCACTAACACATCACATTGCCCAAATACTTACCAATATTTGTTTATTCCTAACACATCAAAGGTGCCAAATTATCACTAATGCATTTATAATGTGTTTATTTACTTTTATAGCAAAACATTTGCAAACAAATTCTTAAAATGATAAATTTCTGTTTCCGATAACCACACCATATGACTAATGAGAGTGACATCACCTGCCTGTGGACCAAAAGCCAAAGATGCTTAGTTTGATTGTAATTTTGGAACAACACAAGTTTCCATGTGAGTTTTTAGTATACCTGTATTTCACTTCATAACTTCCCAAAAATCATTTGATCCTACTTGATTTATCCAAATTAATTAATAAATGTTATATCTTATTAATTAATAAATGTTATATCTTAACACTGGTATATAAGCTGCAGAGACTAATAAAAATATATATTTTGATCTCTGGTATGTAACCCCCCCAAAGACCAAAAAGGTGATATATTTTATCTTATTTCTTCATACCATCAATTTCATACATTGTTGGGTTTTAGTATTTTCTTATTTACTAATACTTCTTTAATCACTAACACATCATGTGGCCCAAATACTTAACCATATTTGTTTATTCCTAACACATCAAAGGTGCCCAATTAGCACTAATGCATTTGTTTATTTTTTACTTTATTTTTTACGCTTAATTTCTTACGCTTAATTTCTTAACTTTTATAGCAAAACATTTGCAAACAAATTCTTAAAATGATAAATTTCTGTTTCCGATAACCACACCATATGACTGTAATAATGAGAGTGACATCACCTGCCTGTGGACCAAAAGCCAAAGATGCTTAGTTTGATTGTAATGTTTGGAACAACACAAGTTTCCATGTGAGTTTTTCAGTATGCCGGTATTTCACTTCATAACTTCCCAATTTATCCTACTTGATTTATCCAAATTAATTAATAAATGTTATATCTTATTAATAAATGTTATATCTTTACACTGGTATATTAGCTGCAGAGACTAATAAAAATATATATTTTGATCTCTGGTATTTAACCCCCAAAGACCAAAAAGGTGATATATTTTATCTAATTTCTTCATACCATCAATTTCATACATTGTTGGGTTTTAGATTTTCTTATTTACTAATACTTCTTTAATCACTAACACATCACATTGCCCAAATACTTACCAATATATGTTTATTCCTAACACATCAAAGGTGCCCAATTAGCACTAATGCATTTGTTTATTTTTTACTTTATTTTTTACGCTTAATTTCTTAACTTTTATAGCAAAACATTTGCAAACAAATTCTTAAAATGATAAATTTCTGTTTCCGATAACCACACCATATGACTGTAATAATGAGAGTGACATCACCTGCCTGTAGACCAAAAGCCAAAGATGCTTAGTTTGATTGTAATTTTGGAACAACACAAGTTTCCATGTGAGTTTTTAGTATACCTGTATTTCACTTCATAACTTCCCAAAAATCATTTTATCCTACTTGATTTATCCAAATTAATTAATAAATGTTGTATCTTATTAATTAATAAATGTTATATCTTTACACTGGTATATAAGCTGCAGAGACTAATAAAAATATATATTTTGATCTCTGGTATTTAACCCCCAAAGACCAAAAAGGTGATATATTTTATCTAATTTCTTCATACCATCAATTTCATACATTGTTGGGTTTTAGTATTTTATTTACTAATACTTCTTTAATGACTAACACATCACGTGGCCCAAATACTTAACTATATTTGTTTATTCCTAACACATCAAAGGTGCCCAATTAGCACTAATGCATTTATAATGTGTTTATTTTTTACTTTATTTTTTGCTTAATTTCTTAACTTTTATAGCAAAACATTTGCAAACAAATTCTTAAAATGATAAATTTCTGTTTCCGATAACCACACCATATGATTGTAATGAGTGACATCACCTGCCTGTGGACCAAAAGCCAAAGATGCTTAGTTTGATTGTAATGTTTGGAACAACACAAGTTTCCATGTGAGTTTTTTTAGTATACCTGTATTTCACTTCATAACTTCCCAAAAATCATTTTATCCTACTTGATTTATCCAAATTAATTAATAAATGTTATATCTTAACACTGGTATATAAGCTGCAGAGACTAATAAAAAGATATATTTTGATCTCTGGTATGTAACCCCCAAAGACCAAAAAGGTGATATATTTTATCTAATTTCTTCATACAATTTCATACATTGTTGGGTTTTAGTATTTTCTTATTTACTAATACTTCTTTTATCACTAACACATCATGTGGCCCAAATACTTAACCATATTTGTTTATTCCTAACACATCAAAGGTGCCCAATTAGCACTAATGCGTTTGTTTATTTTTTACTTTATTTTTTGCTTAATTTAACTTTTATAGCCAAACATTTGCAAACAAATTCTTAAAATGATAAATTTCTCTGTTTCCGATAACCACACCATATGACTGTAATAATGAGAGTGACATCACCTGCCTGTGGACCAAAAGCCAAAGATGCTTAGTTTGATTGTAATGTTGGAACAACACAAGTTTCCATGTGAGTTTTTCAGTATGCCGGTATTTCACTTAATAACTTCCCAATTTATCCTACTTGATTTATCCAAATTAATTAATAAATGTTGTATCTTATTAATTAATAAATGTTATATCTTAACACTGGTATATAAGCTGCAGAGACTAATAAAGATATATTTTGATCTCTGGTATTTAACCCCCAAAGACCAAAAAGGTGATATATTTTATCTTATTTCTTAATACCATCAATTTCATACATTGTTGGGTTTTAGTATTTTATTTACTAATACTTCTTTAATCACTAACACATCATGTGGCCCAAATACTTACCAATATTTGTTTATTCCTAACACATCAAAGGTGCCCAATTAGCACTAATGCATTTATAATGTGTTTATTTTTTACTTTATTTTTTGCTTAATTTCTTAACTTTTATAGCAAAACATTTGCAAACAAATTCTTAAAATGATAAATTTCTGTTTCCGATAACCACACCATATGACTGTAATGAGAGTGACATCACCTGCCTGTGGATCCAAGCCAAAGATGATCAGTTTGATTGTAATGTTTGGAACAACACAAGTTTCCATGTGAGTTTTTAGTATACCGATATTTCACTTCATAACTAACTTTGAAGTACAGCAATATTATTTTATCCTACTTGATTTATCCACTTGATTTATCCAAGTTATTTAATAAATGATGTTATATCTTAACATTGGTATGGAAGCCTCGGAGACCAAGAAACTGATAACTGGTGATGTAACCCCTAAAGACCAAGAAGCTGATATATTTTCATCTTATTTCATCGTACCATCGATTTCAAACAAAGGTAGCTTTTAGTATTTTATTACTTACCAATACTTTTATCACTAAAACATCACATGGCTCAAATACTCACCATTTCTTTATTATGAAACATCAAAGGGGCTAAATGAGCAATAGTGTATGTATGTCAGCTTTTTAATCACCTTTATTTTGGCTTAAATTCTTCTTAGCTTTTATAGCAGAAAGTTTTGCAAACAAATTTTTAAAATGATTAAAAATGTCTGTTTCCAGACCTGTTTACTCTTACGATTTTGGCGTACAATGTACGATTTTGAGGTGTATAGATTTTATATACTGTGTTTGTTTCTTTACTATAAAGTAAAGATAATGTATTGAACGCTTTTGTGATGATATTGTATGATTTTCAGAGTTTGAGGGTAAACAGGTCTGTGTAATATTGAAAGTGTCATGACCTGCCTCTGGATCCTAGTGAAAGGTGATTTAATTGGGCAGTTACACAACCCTTCTCTCTAGGCATTGTAATGTTTGGAACTTCATAAGTTTCCAAGTGAGTTGTTAGTATACTACACTAAGCGCTTTAAATTTAGAAGTTACCTTTTATTTTATTTTTGTTGGTACTTAATTGATCTAAGTTTTTAATAAATGGATTTATATCTTAGACTGTTTTATCCAGTCGATAAATATTTCATTGGGAACATTTCTAGAGCTTTTTAGGTATTGGTAATGTACTATACCGGTATAACTTTAATGTTAGATGTACCGGTATTTATTATAATCTACTATATAATTTGTATTGTGGATTCTCACACTTATAGTTCTTTTCACTCCAAGGCTCCATGTGGCATCTTCCAACAAGTTGAATCTGTCATCTATCAACACTGCTGGGCCATGTGGCATCTTCCAACAAGTTGAATCTGTCATCTATCAACACTGCTGGGCTTGTGCACTGCAGTTTCTTGCTCTGAAAAACCGGTATAAGTCCTATTGCTTATTAGATGGCGTTCAAGTGTACAAGATTGTGGGCACAGCCAAGACTTTACAATGGCAGCATTTAGTTGCCTTGTGCCCCGACTTCTCAAGTTAAAACAACTGGATCTCGGGCCTATCGGGTAGGGGAAAAATTCAATTACACTCACTGTGAAATTGAAAACCCATTAAGAACCCTGATCTCACTTGCCACCATCTTCTAGACATACACATATACAGAAGGGTACACATTCTAATTTCTAATACATTTTGAAAATACAGAGTAAATAGTGTGTGCCCTCTTCTTTCCTCTGCTATTAGACATGTACACAATCAGAAGTCTGCACTTGTAATGAGCACACTGAAAATTCACATAATTAAAGGGTTGACAGGTTTTGAACTAATTTCTTTAATGACCAGGAACAATTTTCATGTTTTAATGCTTGGTGTGCCCATTTGGCTTTCAATAGTTGAACAACTAAAAGATCTTTTTTTTTTTTTACTGTTTAATAATTTTATGATCATGTAATTTGTTACATAATACTTTAGAATAATCATTTAAAATGTCTTGAAGTTACAAAGATGAAACTTTGGTGCTCATCATCTTGATATTATTGTCACCCCTGTGCGACACATTCATCATCTTGATATTATTGTCATCCCTGTGCGACACATTCATAATCTTGATATTATTGTCACCCCTGTGCGACACATTCATCATCTTGATATTGTCACCACTGTGCGACACATTCATCATCAATTACACAATTTAGACGTGTCAACCTTATACAATGAACTTACGCATTTGATTTAAATTCTTAGACTTTAAAGCTTTAACTTTTTTAATGAATTCTTTAGAGATTATTAAACGTTCTGTATTTCCAGTCATGCCCATATGACTGTAGCTGCCCATATGACTGTAGCTGCCCATATGACTGTACCTGCCCATATGAATGTACCTGCCCATATGACTGTACCTGCCCATATGACTGTACCTGCCTGTGGATCCAAGTCAAAGATGATCCGTTTGATTGGGCCATTACACACCATTGTAATGTTTGGAACCATACAAGCTCCAAGTTGAGTTTTAGTACCATTATTTTATAAATGATTTTATATGTTTAGACTATTTTGTATTTTTATTGTGAATTGTTCACAATTTATTTCTATCCAGACCAAGGCTACATGCTGCATTGGCATTTTCCCGATAGTCGCCTCATCCCAGTTTCTAGCTCCTAGAAAATTTCATGAAGAAGACTGTCTACCAATTGTATTGCTTCCAGTTAATTCAATTACACCTTGTCTGGATTCCAGTGGAGGACCTCCATTAAAGATATCTGTATATCAGGTGAAGGCAAAAACCAAGATTGCCTATATCCATATATCAAGACAGTGTGCAAGGCTACAGGTGAAGACTAGACCAAGATCATGGATATAATAATAATTAAAAGTGGTCTTGTATAGAACCGCGCAGTACATAAACATATTAGAAAAAGAGACATAATCATGACTTCAAAATAAAATACATTTATGAAATAAAGATGCATGCAAGTCTTTATGTGAAGGCAAGACCAAGAATGAGGATAAGCAATCATGTTTTTATTTCATATTTTATAAAGTAAGACATTTTTTTTTATAAATCTTCCTGATATAAGAATCCTACTTTTGTCCCCTATTGTTTCGATTTTCACCCCTGGCGTCTAATTATTTTAACCCCTGTTCGTCTTTGCTTGACTTCTGTCTCCTTTCGTTTTAGCTTCCTTTTGTCTCCTTAAATAGACCATGTTGTCCCTTTTTTTTTGGTTGACACCATTTGTTTCCTGTATATAATAACCACTGTCATCTCCTTCTTTCACACCTTTCTTGGGGAGGTCGAAAAGCATGGATGTGAAAACAAAACCTCTCCTGCTTAGAGGTAGTGATCGCCCAGATGTGCCAGCTTCTGTCTCATCTATAGAATTCCTGGATATATCTGTATATGGCCTCTCCTACCTTACCGTGTCTGAATTGGGCGCCTTCGCGAATGTACTTCAGCTCGTGTTGTACTGGCCCTCCCCGTTTCAAACGGAGTCCCGTCAGGTGCGACCGAAGTCCAGCGGTATAACTGGAACCTACTCCTTTGAGTAGGTCTCTGTCTTCAACCTTATCTTCTTTTCTGTCGCTGTTTCCTTTTTCTTTTCTTGTAGGGGTCCGTTAGAGGGCCCAAACAGTAGGGGTCCGTTAGAGGGCCCAAACAGTAGGGGCCCGTTAGAGGGCCCAAACAGTAGGGGCCCGTTAGACGGGTCCAAAAGTAGGGGTCCGTTAGACGGGTCCAAAAGTAGGGGTCCGTTAGAGGGCCCAAACAGTAGAGCCCGTTAGAGGGCAAGTAGGGCCCGTTAGACGGGCCAAACAGTTAGGGCCCTTAGATGGGCCAGTTAGGGCCTGTTAGAGGGGCCAAACAGTTAGGGCCTGTTAGACGGGCCAAACAGTTAGGGCCTGTTAGACGGGCCAAACAGTTAGGGTCCTTAGATGGGCCAGATAGGGCCTGTTAGAGGGGCCAAACAGTAGGGTCCATTAGATGGGCCAACCTATTTAGGGTCCGTTAGACGGGCCAAACAGTTAGGGGCTTGTTAGACAGGTCCAGGGTGTTAGGGGCACATTAGGGAATCTGCCCTCCGTTAGGGACTCCGGGGTCCTCAACAGGGTGGACTCTCATTGTGTTTTCCTAACCGTTAGGGCCCGTAGAGGGCCAGGTAGTTAGGATCCGTTATACGGGTCAAACAGTTAGGGCCCGTTAGACGGGCCAAACAGTTAGGGCCTGTTAGAGGGGCCGCAGTTAGGGTCCATTAGATGGGCCAGTTAGGGCCTGTTAGACGGGCCAAACAGTTAGGGCCTGTTAGACGGGCCAAACAGTTAGGGCCTGTTAGAGGGGCCAAACAGTTAGGGTCCTTAGATGGGCCAGTTAGGGCCTGTTAGAGGGGCCAAACAGTTAGGGCCTGTTAGACGGGCCAAACAGTTAGGGCCTGTTAGAGGGGCCAAACAGTTAGGGTCCTTAGATGGGCCAGATAGGGCCTGTTAGAGGGGCCAAACAGTAGGGTCCATTAGATGGGCCAACCTATTTAGGGTCCGTTAGACGGGCCAAACAGTTAGGGGCTTGTTAGACAGGTCCAGGGTGTTAGGGGCACATTAGGGAATCTGCCCTCCGTTAGGGACTCCGGGGTCCTCAACAGGGTGGACTCTCATTGTGTTTTCCTAACCGTTAGGGCCCGTAGAGGGCCAGGTAGTTAGGATCCGTTATACGGGTCAAACAGTTAGGGCCCGTTAGACGGGCCAAACAGTTAGGGCCTGTTAGAGGGGCCGCAGTTAGGGTCCATTAGATGGGCCAGTTAGGGCCTGTTAGACGGGCCAAACAGTTAGGGCCTGTTAGACGGGCCAAACAGTTAGGGCCTGTTAGAGGGGCCAAACAGTTAGGGTCCTTAGATGGGCCAGTTAGGGCCTGTTAGAGGGGCCAAACAGTTAGGGCCTGTTAGACGGGCCAAACAGTTAGGGCCTGTTAGAGGGGCCAAACAGTTAGGGTCCTTAGATGGGCCAGTTAGGGCCTGTTAGAGGGGCCAAACAGTTAGTGCCCTTTAGAGGGTCACTTAGGGATTTCTTTTTTTTTCTCCTTCTTTCTTCGCTCTCTTCTTCCGGACATACTGCCCTTGACATGGGGAGGTGAAAAGCAGTGATGGGGATTCAAAGCCTCTCCTGCTTAGAGGTAGTGACTGCCAGAAGTACCAGGTTCTGACTCGTGTACCATTCCTGGATACTTCTAACATATGGCCTCTCCTACCTAAATGTGTCTGAATGAGCACCTTCACGTATGTACTTCTACTAATGTTGTACTGGTCCTCCCTGTTTTTAACCAAGCCTCATTCAGGTGCGACCGAAGTCCAGCGGTATAACTGGACACTTTGCTGTGGTTGCAACCTGCTTAGGTGCCACCTAGTGACCCAAATTAAGGGACAATGTGTGCTGGTATATACCCGATTGTGGGACTCCATGCTTTGGTTTATCCTGCTTAAGTGACTAGGGTCTGGTGGCAGGCAACCTGCTAAGTGACAATGTGTGGATGTATGCGTGATTTTTTTCCATTCTAATTGGTGTATTTATGCGATTTCCATGCTAATTGGTATAAACATGTTTGTTTCTCACATGCTTATTGCTGTGTTTTATTTCCATGCTGGTGTATGTATTTGTTATTTCCATGCTAATTGGTATAAACATGTTTGTTTCTCACATGCTTATTGCTGTGTTTTATTTCCATGCTGGTGTATGTATGTGTTACTTCCATGCTAATTGGTATATACATTTTGTTTTTCATCTGCTAATTGTTGTATGTGTGTTATTTCCATGCTAATTGTTGTATGTATGTGGGCTATTTGAATGCTAATTGACACAGTATATGTATGTGTGCTTTTTCTATGCTGATTGGTACATGTATGTATGTTATTCCATGCTAATTGGCATATGTATTTTTATTAACATTCTAATTGATACAAGTATGTGTTATTTCATTGCAAATTGGTATATATATTTGCTAATTGATCTACATGTGTGTTATTCATATGCTAATTTATTTCCAAGCTAATTTGTTGATGCATTTCTGTATTGTCCATGTAAATATGTATGAGTATGTGTGTTACCTCAAGGTGTAGGTAAGAGTATGAGTGTTCCTTCAATTTGGTATACGTATGTTATTAACATGCAAATTTATGTGTTTTCCCCATGCTAATTGGTGTAGGCATGTTTGATATTTCCATGCTAATTGGTACATAATAATGAGTTATTTACATGCTTGTTGGAATGTGTGTTATTCACATGCTTATTCTGATGCTAAATATTTTTGTGTTCTTTGACTTTTAAGTGACTTTTGCTTATTGGTATGTGTATGAGTTATTTATATGCTAATTTGCATATGTATATTGTGTATTATTCCAATGCTAATTGGTATATGTGTGCTATTTCAATGCTAATTGGTGTTTGTATGTGTTATTTCAATGCTAATTGACATACGTAAATGTATTGTTTTCCCCATGCTTATTGGTGTATTTATGTGTATTTTAATGCTCACTGGTGTATGTCAATGCTTATTGGTATATGTTTGTTTTTTCCCCATGCTTATTGATGTATTTATGTGTATTTTAATGCTCATTGGTGTATGTCAATGCTTATTGGTATGTGTGTTTTTTTCCCCATGCTTATTGGTGTATTTATGTGTATTTTAATGCTCATTGGTGTATGTCAATGCTTATTGGTATATGTATGTTTTTTCCCCATGCTTATTGGTGTATGTGTATTTTAATGCTTATTGGTATATGTATCTGTATGTCAATGCTTATTGGTATATGTATAAAAAAATTAATTAAAAAAATCATCCAACCGTAACTAAATTTTAAAATTATTTTCATATTTTAAATTGTATTACAATATAATGTAGAGTGGGGTGAGGGTAATGGTGATGGCTACCGAAGGGTCGAGAGTGTGTGTGACACACTTCTAAAACCCTGCTCGCAGCGCCCACAAACTGTAGCAAGGTGGGTGGGGTGTTTGATGGTGGACCTAGGCGGAAAGTTTGACTGGTACACATTAAAACGAATGCAGGTCTTGAGCTCTGTACCTTTATTTGTCCTTATTATAAACTCTCAAGAAAGTCCTACTATGATGAAAAAGGACAATACCTGAAAAGAGAAATGGTACAGGTTAACAATGTCCTAACAAAAATATGTTATACAACTCTGTAATTAGTTTGTGACAAATTATACTTAAGTACAGAGCAGCACATGACATATGCTATACAAATGGCATTAAGATTATATTATTGTAATGTTTAATAAGAGAAATCATGGAGTAGTGTTGAACCTGTAGCACGTAAAAAAGGTCTAGTAATTATTATGGTCCGCCATCCACGTATTGACCATGGTGCCCATGTAAGATGCACACATGGCAGGACAGTTAATCCAATGGTATAAAGTATGACCGCCGTTAGTTTGATCCTTGCATCTATCAATCGCTGTGTCTTTTTAAGACAAAAGCAAATTACACAATGTCTAATTAATGGAATACTATCCCAACACATTACACTACTTCCTGGGTGAGAATATGGCACACGGCCAGGAGAGCCTATTACACATATTTGACGTACATTCGCTGGTTGTATACTTTTGTATCAATAGCTTGTAAGCACATTGCAGTATGTGTAACCAGAACGATACACGTTTCCGTGTTACGCTCACCTACACTGGTATCTAATTCCATTTAAGAATTCAGTGAACGGCTGTATGTTCAACCATCAAAATATCACTGTTGCAAGTCAAATTGACGGAGCTAACATGTGATTAAAACACTGCCTAATATCAGTAATGATGAGCCATCTTCCATCTTACTAACACTTGCATACACAAAGAAATATAATGTAAATATTGTATTGACAGATCGTCCAAAGGGACCGCATTGACAGCAGCGCACTCCAGAGATGAGTTTGAAACCGCACTGACAGCAGCGCACTCCAGGGATGAGTTTGAAACCGCACTGACAGCAGCGCACTCCAGGGATGAGTTTGAAACCGCACTGACAGCAGCGCACTCCAGGGATGAGTTTGAAACCGCACTGACAGCAGCGCACTCCAGGGATGAGTTTGAAACCGCACTGACAGCAGCGCACTCCAGGGATGAGTTTGAAACCGCACTGACAGCAGCGCACTCCAGGGATGAGTTTGAAACCGCACTGACAGCAGCGCACTCCAGGGATGAGTTTGAAACCGCACTGACAGCAGCGCACTCCAGGGATGAGTTTGAAACCGCACTGACAGCAGCGCACTCCAGGGATGAGTTTGAAACCGCACTGACAGCAGCGCACTCCAGAGATGAGTTTGAAACGTTGAATCCAAAACTCATTAGAGCGCACCTTAACTCAAGGTGGTGCGGACTTTCTAGCTGCTATCATCTTCCCAGGGAGTAGCTGGGTGCTGCTCTATCGTTGCAAGGGGCATAGTAGCTGATTTATCATTTCCATCTTGCGGAACTGATCTACCAGACAAGTCAACATCCTCCCAATCTAACCACTCAGCACTTTTGTCGCTGTGAGCAATAATTGCCATACGCTCTCTCTCTCTATCTCCTTGCAGCTACGCGCATAAGTCGAACCCTTTTTTTGTTGAGGAGCACGTGCTAATTTCTTATGCACAAGAGGGCATTGTCGGTGCTGTTGAACATGCTTTTTCAACATGACTTGTGATGCAAAATAGAATGATGTTGCAGATTTTATAAATCCATTCAAGCAGCGATGCATTTATTGTTACCCACTTTACATTCACCTAATTCTCAAAATGTCCTAAGAGTATTCCTACTCCATCAATAGCATTGACCTTGACCGCACATGACGCTTGAACCTTGTCCTTGTTCCATACCTGCAACATGACCGCAAACTACTGCCCTGGTCATTTGCGACAAACAGAATCTACAGTTGAAGAGAGGTCAACTTTTGACTTCACTTGCATTAACTAAATGTGCCAACATTCTGACCAGCTATCTGCAGTGCACAGACAGACGGACTTACAGACAGGCAGACACACATTAAATAAGTCGTATATTATCCGAAGCGCTATTTTCCTGCTTCTCACCCATGTTTAAATGTGAAGATTGTGACAGTAAAGATTGTGTCAGCAAAGAGAAGATTGTGTCAGAAAGGGGCTAGTTAATGCTTCTCACCGATGTTTAAATGTGAAGATTGTGGCAATAAAGATTGTGTCAGCAAAGAGAAGATTGTGTCAGCAAAGAGAAGATTGTGTCAGAATGGGGCTAGTTAATGCTTCTCACCGATGTTTAAATGTGAAGAATGTGTCAGTAAAGATTGTGTCAGCAAAGAGAATATTGTGTCAGCAAAGCGAAGATTGTGTCAGAAAGGGGCTAGTTAATGCTTCTAACCGATGTTTAAATGTGAAGATTGTGACAGTAAAGATTGTGTCAGCAAAGAGAAGATTGTGTCAGCAAAGAGAAGATTGTGTCAGCAAAGAGAAGATTGTGTCAGAAAAGGGCTAGTTCATGCTTTTCATTGATGTGAAAGAGAATGATTGAGTCAGAAAAGAGAAGATTGTGTCAAAACAAAACAATCAAACCCCCCCCCCCCCCGCTAACTTGATGCTTCTCACTGATCTGACAGCAGATATGATTGTGTCTGAAAAGAGAATATTATACACTGCAATCCTCCCTTCCCCCACCCTACTCACTATAATACTATTTCACGTCATACAAACACCAACTCCTAGAATCATGATGCAATTTAACAAGTTCAGAGCCTTTCTTAGGAGTTTGGGGGCCCTAAGCATGGAGCGTAGTTTGGGGGCCCCGGATGGGGAATCCGGGGGTGGAGCTCCCTCGGGCTGAGGAGAAAACACCAGCCACCACTGCGGCACCTCCATTCTGCCTTCATCAACGTTTCCTCTCTGCTCGCGTGTAACCACTAACCATGGGGATAATTTGGTTAATCTGGTTTAGCCAGACTAACCGATCGCTATTTATACTTTCCCATTCCCACGGCCAAGCCCCCGATTTCCTGTCTGCCACCCCAAAGCTTCCCCCCCCTTTTTTTCTCTTCTTGCTGCTTCCCTTCCCCTGCCTCCGAATTCAACTCATAATGATAAATTACAAAATGAGGAAAGTAACGTTAGTGACACAGACGGCTGCAGTGCCAGTTTACAAAAAAAAAAAAAAAAAAAAAAAAAAAAACGGGGGATCGAGGGCGCCTCACGGGGTCCCCCTCACGTTCGGGGCCCTACGCGGATGCAGAGTCAGCGCATGCTTAAGAACGGGCCTGACAATTTTGTCTTATGCATTAAATATGATTTTTTAAAAAAACAAAATAAATATTTGTTAGATTCTCCGATCATGCATATTAGGCCTCTGGATCTCCTAACCAGGCCTCATAAAATGATTATTATTATTTTCTTTTTGTTTGCTGCCAAGCTTGTCTTCAATCAATCATCTTTACATCAAAGAATGCACGAGGCGGTACAAGGACAACTGACGACCAACAACATATTTACCTCCCTTGAATAAGAATGATTTGCGACGAGGGTAAACAAACGCGACACTCCCTTCATTTAAATGCTACTTACATTTTTTTTTATTTACCTCCTGCCTCCCTGTCACGTGACATGTGTATGTTGCCCCCCTTAGCTTCAGACAACAACTTAGCATTGAATGTGACCGCTTTCCACTTAGGCTACCGGCGAGGCACTTTGAGACACAGACGCGCAGAAACAAAGACTCCAAACAAAAAAAAAAGAATTAATTTTTAGACATTTATTTTAAGAAAACATTAAACAACAAACAGTTGACCAATGGCACGCCATATATATGTGGGCTTTGATTGTTTACCGCAATCACAAGGCAGTCGAGTTCCAGCAAAGGTCGGCACATTTTAGCTGATACAGGATCGTGATTAGATGTAAGTATTTACTTTTTAATCTGTTTCGGTTACCGAAAATTTGATCTAAAGAAATTGCGTCGACGGGTAAATTGACTATACCATATAGTAAAACAAAATAATGCGATCAAAAAAGAAATTTGACGAAAATTATAACGTCTGAACTGAAAAAAAAAAAAAAAAAAAAAAAAAACAAAAAAAAAACCTACAAAAAAAAAATACCGAAAATTTGATCTAAAGAAATTGCGTCGAAGGGTAAATTGACTATACCAAATAGTAAAACAAAATAATGCGATCAAAAAAGAAATTTGACGAAAATTATAACGTGTGAACTGAAAAAAAAAAAAAAAAAAGAAGATTCGATCAAATTTCCGTTCGATCAAATTACCGTCGATCAATTTACCGCCGACGAAATTTCTTTCGATCAAATTTCCGGACACGCTTAAGTTTAATCTGTTTCACGAGGAACACATACAATCTAAGTTCAATGTACACTGAATAGTATTGTCAAGATTAGTAACCAAGATTTACTTGGGATAAAACTAGTTGTTGATTTTTATAGCATTAAACTTGTGATGCAAATAATCAATTAAAAAAAAAAAAAGCATCCAGAGTATTTCCTTTGTGGATATTATGTGCTACGTCACATGTCAAATTGATGTCTTTTGTTCCTGATTGTTTAATTCATGTTTTGTAATGGCTATAAGTAATTAAAAAGGTATTTCTATCAAAGACGATTTTAAAGGACTTAAAAATGAGAAAATAATTTATAAGAAAGACTGTACAGAAGTGTAGCTGAGCACCGGTGGCGTAGCTCGGGAGTTGGGGGCCAGGGGGGGCTTGGCCTCTTTAGGAGCCCCTGCATTTTGACATTCGACATGATTAATGTAAAAAAAAAAAAAAATTCGTACACGCCTTTGGGGGGCCTCCCTCAAGTAGGGGCCCGGGGAACTTTCGAATTTGGACCTCCCCTCCCCTAGCTACGCCACTGCTGAGCACTCTATGTCTCCAAACGACTCCAAATGAATGTTGACGAAACTTGAATATGCTTTAGTTTGTAAAATGACTTGTTGAAACTATTTTTGCACAGACTTTCTTTGCATAAAGCATTAAAGATTTTTTTTTTAGTGATTAGATACTTTTTAGTGTGTTTACACTCTTTTTTGGATAGAAAGGTTGAAAGGTTGAAAGGTTGAAAGGTTGGTTTTTGCGTGTAAATTTAAAAAAAAAAAAAGTTTTTATTTGCTAGTATTTATTATTAAAATGTTAATCTGTATATTATCGACATTCCAATAGTCGTCGCAACACAAACCCTGTATCAACGCACACACTGTATCAACGCACACTCTGTATCAACGCACACCTTGTATCAACACACACCCTGTATCAACACATCCTTTATCAAACGCACACTCTGTATCAACCCTTCAGGTAAACCATGGCGAGAGGGTAACGAGTGATTTCAACATCACTCACACCCCCACCCCACTCCCTGGAATCAGCATATCGCCGCCCAAGTCTAATTGCCGCATGCCCAGCTCCTAACACTTCCCGAACAACACCTCCCCCCCCCCACCTCAAATTTTTTTTTTATTGAGCGGTCATCTGACCTCCCTTGCCCACCCTTCTCTCGCCGTTCACCAGGTGAGCACTGCGCGAGACAGACGATCAACTAAGAGATAGAGTCACGTGGGCTTGACAAGACGGAAATGCCAGTAGACAGAAAGTCTTTAAGAATGCAATATGAACATGCGGTCAAAAAAAGAATTGGATCACTTGTTGATTAGGAAAATGAGATAGCGAAAAATTTGGAACGCCCTTCCAGTCGCTCTCAGAAACAGCCAGACACTGGGGTCCTTTAAAACCGATTTAAAAACACATCTACTTCGCAAACACCTTCTGGGGGTGATGCTATCTACCATCTTTTTCCAGTTAATGTATATTGGCTTGTGTGGCTTAGGGTTGAAATGGGATGAAAGGCGTTGACTAGTATGCTCGTATGTATATCTATTTACGCCACTGCTTGTGACCCACTAAAATTTGTATTAGGTTTAGTCGCCTATAGCAGTGGTCCCCAAATGGTGGTCCGTGGACCTTCACCGGTCCGCATGCCTAACGCTGCTGGTCCCCATAACATAAGAGTATAAAAATAAATCATGCACCGGTCCCTGGTAAATTTTGAAACTTGTTCCCCGGTCCACCAAACTTAAAAGTTTGGGAACCACTGGCCTATAGGTTACATAAAAAATAATGTCCATACAGAAACACATATCAAAATAGAGAACCATTTACTGTTACAAAAAATTGTAGATCAATTCAGCTAAAATCTAAAATTAATTTTGTTAAAAATTGGTGCCCTTTTCTTTGGTTCAAAAGTCTTATTCTCTTCTTTTAGTGACCCGGTATTTTGTTTTCGAGGCCCGGTACCGGGTCACGAACCGGCATTTTTGGAAACGCTCTCTTATCAGATATTGGGGGAGGGGGGGGGAAGCATGTACAAGGATTTGACCTTCATTTAAGAACAGTGGGTCACTATGTTGAAATGACATGTTTGATGATTGTTCAGAAGGTGCTCAGATTTCCCACCGTGTCCCTGAACAACTTTCACTCAACCCCACCATGTCCCATTTCCCCACCTTTACCCCATGAAGTACCGTTTCCCAACCATTTCCCCGCTACGTTCCTTTTCCAGACCATGTCCCCACTATATCCCATTCCCCCACTATGTCCCATTTACCCACTATGTCCCATTTCCCCACTATGTCCTATTTCCCCACTATGCCCCATTTGTCCCATGTCCCAACCATGTCCCATTTCCCCACCATGTCCCATTTCCCCCCCATTTCCCATTTCCCCCCCAAGTCCCATTTCCCCCACCATGTCCCATTTCCCCCCCACTCCCCACTTCCCCCCCCTCTCCCCCCTCCCCCACCTCTCCCCCCCTCCC
>CAXITT010000272.1:756302-781886 GCA_964033795.1 Lymnaea stagnalis
CCCACTTCCCCCCCATGTCCCATTTCCCCCCCATGTCCCATTTCCCCCACCATGTCCCATTTCCCCCAGTATGTCCTATTTCCCCACCATGTCCCATTTCCCCCAGTATGTCATATTTCCCCCACCATGTCCCATTTCCCCCAGTATGTCATATTTCCCCACCATTACCTATTTTAAGCACAAAACAAATACCTGGGATGTGCACCGCCGTAATGGTCACGTGACTATTTGTGGTGAGGTAAACCACCAAACAAACAATCAAGAGAGAGGAGATAAAGGGCGACCACTCTGACAGCTGCCTCATGAATAGGGGTGACAGATGCGTTGTCTCGTACTAACATAAAATTATTATGATCACATCTCGCGAGACGTGCGCTAGGGCGGTGATAAGCACGGAGACAACGTGGACCTCCTTTCTGCTTGACCTTATCAACAACTGTCACCTCAAATTTATTGGAATCTTTAACCAAAAGAAAAGTGTTTAGAGCTTGAAATGAATTAAATGAATGATCTATGAATGAGACATTCGAGGCCGTGTGAACTGCCTCTCTGGCGTCACCTAGGAGTCACCTAGGACAGTCTCCTCGCAAGGGTCGAGACAAACCTGGGAAAGTCTCTTTTTTTGTTTTTGGGGGGGGGGGGATCGAGAAAAGCGTGGAACAGTATAATTTATGGGATCGAGACGAGCATGCATGGGACAGTATATTTTCAGGAGTCGAGGCGAGCTTTGGTCAATCTGCTATAAGGGGTCGCGACTCGAGACAAACCTTTTCCGGGGTTGAGACCAACCTGGGATAAGCGTGGGGCAGTTTAAATTTGAGCCCATCCCTCCCCCCTCCCCCCTTTTTTCCCCCCACACTTTCTTGTAAAAGAGATTAATAACAAAGTTGTTTGTTTAAATGTTTGGAAAAGGATTACGTTGAGACATGCCGATGTTCAATCACTATTGAGCGAATGTAATAGGAATTGACGTCACTAGTTTACCGTGTACATTTGATAACATTGTGACAATGAGGCTCTGAGGTCATGATGTGATAACATTGTGACAATGAGGCTCTGAGGTCATGATGTGATAACATTGTGACAATGAGGCTCTGAGGTCATGATATGATAACATTGTGACAATGAGGCTCTGAGGTCATGGCCCAAGCTGATGTATCTGCGACAGGGCCCGAATGTAGCATCACCAGGGTTCTTATAGCTGACGTATCTGTGGTAGGGACCCGAATGGAGCACCACAGGGGTTCTCATGGGTGACGTATCTGTGATAGGGCCCAAAATGGAGCATCACAGGGGTTCTCATGGTTGACGTATCTGTGGTAGGGCTCCGAATGTAGCTTTGCAGGGGTTCTCATAGGTGCGTATCGGTTGGTCTGATGTTTTTGGACGTACGTTTTTTTTTTTTTTGGGGGGGGGGGGCCCCTTGGTGGTGGTTTTCAACCACCTCTTTGCTCTTAACTCAAACAGAAAAATTATCAAAANACATTGTGACAATGAGGCTCTGAGGTCATGGCCCAAGCTGATGTATCTGCGACAGGGCCCGAATGTAGCATCACCAGGGTTCTTATAGCTGACGTATCTGTGGTAGGGACCCGAATGGAGCACCACAGGGGTTCTCATGGGTGACGTATCTGTGATAGGGCCCAAAATGGAGCATCACAGGGGTTCTCATGGTTGACGTATCTGTGGTAGGGCTCCGAATGTAGCTTTGCAGGGGTTCTCATAGGTGCGTATCGGTTGGTCTGATGTTTTTGGACGTACGTTTTTTTTTTTTTGGGGGGGGGGGCACCTTTGATGTAGTTTTCAACCAACTCTGTGCTCTTAACTCAAACAGAAATATTATCCAAACATGAAAGGATACCAAAACTAAAAGGAGACATATTTTCTTGTATTTACCTGTATGCCTTTGCGAGGTGTCATTTGTTTTAATCTTACGTCCGTTATTTACAAACTTAGTGTCAAGCGAAAAACGGAGATTCTATGTTTAAAATTGCACACCAGCGCCTCCAAATAACTGAGATTTTTTGTGTTAATTATTGTCTTCATTGGTTTCAACAAAGAAACACCTTTGTGTGGCATTTTAATGTAGAGCATATTATTCTTTACCCACAGATACATCTCTGCCATTGGTCGCTCCTGCGCGTGGTCCCAAAAAAAAGTTCTGACGTCACAATTCCAGCATGTACCGACATCTTGTGGCGGCCATATTTTTAGCAGCCATCTGTTCCGTTAGCTCAGTCATAAACTCGCCCCCACTTACTAAAGTATTCGGCGCCCACAAAGAAAGGAAAGACTACAAACTGTGCAAAATATTCAAATGTCTATACGTAGAAATGGTAAGATATGATGTTTTAAAAAAAATGGATTATTTGAAGAGATAGCAGCATGACGTCATTTGCGTGTTTTGTTCCTGGTTCCGATAGGGTAAATAGCCTGGTAAGGGATAAGTTTAGGGTTCAGGTTAGGTTTAGGGATAGATTTAGGAGATAAGTTCACGGGTTGCGGCAATCAAGATGGCGGCCGCGGTGCTATCTCTCCAAATTTACCGCACAAAAAATAATAATAATGTAGGGCGCGTTTGTTTGGATGTCATGGCACAAAGATATTTGGAAGACTTAAGTAAGTTAGTTCGGGAAGAGGAAAGGGATAATGACGTAGAATTGTGACGTAGAATGAACACATGACAACAAATCTGAATTATGAAAGTCGCATAGAAGTTGTTGTAAATAAAACAAGAAGAAAAAAAATTATTTAATCTGTGGTTTCTTTGAAATTTCTCCTCAGAAAAGTTCCTTAGATGTCTTCTAAGCATTGTCAAGTAGTGGCTACTTATTAGGGAAGACAATAAGTTCCTTCGGAGAACTTAAAAAAAAAAAAAAAGTATTTGCATTGTTATTCAATGATATTGAAAAGAAAATCTAGAATACGAGAATGGTAATAGCGTTATTTTTAAACCTAATAAAAAACTGAAATTTAAAAAAAAATCAACATTGCTCTCATTCTCTAGGGTTGCGCAGACACGCCATTGCGCAGAGATGACGCTATGTGTCGTGGTAACCTATACGAGTCGCTCAAAATGGCCGACACCAAGACGTGTCCNAAATTTAAAAAAAAATCAACATTGCCCTCCTTCTCTAGGGTTGCGCAGACACGCCATTGCGCAGAGATGACGCTATGTGGCGTGGTAACCTATACGAGTCGCTCAAAATGGCCGACACCAAGACGTGTCCATGGAGGCGTGAGTAATAAATTACTGTTGTTTACACTGGGAACGTCTAACTTGACACCCCCCCCCCCCAACACGAAAAAAATAAACTTGTGAAGACTATGTCACTATATGAATATCAGGGCCTTAACTGGGCTCAGTTTGTTTACATCGGATTCGGGTATTTTGAGAAAATGCCAGGTGTGACCAAGTGTTACAAAAAAATAATTAATTAATTAACGTCTCATTTTCTATAATATATGCCGGCTTTTTAACAATAGGACTACATACAGTGAGCAGTGTCCTATAGACAGTCCTACGGATAGTCATATAGTCCTACACCATACTCGTGGCTCTTTAGTGATCCAAATTCTTGTCACCTCCTAAAAAAATTCAAACTGTTTACTAAAGTTCCACCGTTTCCCCGTTGTGGAAAGGGGCGGGAAAAAAAAATTGCGCCCCCCCCCCCCCATTGGCACAAACTTTAACCTATGCCACTGGCGCTACTTACTTGTTGAAAGCCCTTAAACATTAAACATTTTATAGACATGACGCTCTCTGCTTTAGAGCCTTGTATTTTTCAGGCAGTACTATTAATATAAAACCGGTTGAGTGGAGGGGGTGGTTGTGAAAAGGAAGCAGCCACACTAGAAGCAAAATATATGTAATAGATATTATCGCTCCCCCCCTTTTTTTTTTTCACACACACACACCCAAAAAAGACGATTTTTGTAAACTATTTCAATATATGAACATACTGACCACCCCGATCTTTGGTGTTTCAGCGTGTGAAGGATTTGACCAGCCAGAACATCAGTTTTGTCAGCTCCAAGAAACAGCATGTCCAGTATCTGACGTCCCGTACGGCATGTGTGGTCAAGGGATGCGATGCTGCTCAACGCAGCTGACCCCGATGGCGAGCCCACTTCTAGAAGCCATAACATCTCCCACGACCAAAGAGGGGCTAAACCAGGCCCTGGTCTCCGTCATCTCGAGCCTGTCGCCAGAGATGAGATCGGCCCAGGAGGTGTCGACGCCCTCAGTCCCCGTGCACACCACACGCCCCCCACAGTTGGACACCCCCACCACGACGTCGGACCCCCTCAAGTGCTACGACTCTGAACATCCCAACAGACGATGCATTCTGGGGGCCTTCTGCTCGTTCGATCCAGCAGACAAACTTATGCCCTTCCACTATTGCCCCGACCCGGAGGAGATTTGTTGTGAAAATATGCTTTAAGTTATCATATAATGTTAATTACAATGCACATTTTATATAATGACGTATGGGTTATGGTGTGAAATGCTCGGTACTCTGTGCTTGATTTGAAAGGTCCAATAGACTGTGCTTGGTGTGAAAGGTCCAATAGACTGTGCTTGGTGTGAAAGGTCCAATAGACTGTGCTTGGTGTGAAAGGTCCAATTGTCTGTGCTTGGTGTGAAAGGTCCAGTAGTCTTTATGTTGTCATTGAAGTTGTAAAGAAAGTTTAAATTTGCTCTTTTTTCAAAACGTTTAACGTAATTAAATTCAAGACATGTCTTACACATTCAACTTGTATTGTCTTATATGTGTCGCAAACTCAACTTGTATTTGTCTTATATGTGTCACAAACTCAACTTGTATTTGTCTTATATGTGTCACAAACTCAACTTGTATTTGTCTAATATGTGTCACAAACTCAGCTTGTATCGGTCTCATATTAAAATGTCTTTATTATTGTGTTCATTAGACGTTCAGTCTTGTTGAGCCTTCTCGTCCATGAGGGGCATCCACCGATCATCGTCGGCGTCTGCGGTTCCTCCAAGGGCATAGGCCACCTACGAGAGACCTCCAGGCATCTCTATCCTGGGCCAGCTTCTCCAGGATCTTCCATTCATGGCCAATTTTCTTGATGTCTGTCTCCAATTCTCGGCGCCAAGTGTTTCTTGGACGGCCTCTTTTCCGCTTACCCTGTGGGTTCCATTTCAGGGCTTGCTTTGTTATGTTAGAAGCAGGTTTTCTTAGTGTATGACCAATCCACCTCCACCGCTTCTGGAGAATCTCTTCCTCAATGGGTTTCTGTTTAGTCCGCTGCCACAGTTCCTGGTTGCTGATTTTGTCTGGCCAGTGAATTCTGAGAATCCTTCTTAGACAGTTGTTGATGAAGGACTGGATTCTGGTAAGGTTTACGGCCGTTGTTCTCCATGTCTCGGCTCCATATAGCAGCACAGGTTTTACCATAGCGTTAAAAATCCTTACTTTTAACTTGCTGCCTAAGTTGTTAGAGACCCAAACATTCTTGAGTTGTTGGAAGGCTGCTCTTGCTTTTCCTATCCTTATTTTGACGTCCGCATCTGTACCACCTTGTTTATCTACCATGCTGCCAAGGTAAACAAAACTGTCCACCTCCTCAAGGGCTTCTCCTTCAAGCATAATGGGTGATGTACTGGTGGCATTAACCTTGAGGATTTTACTCTTCCCTTTGTGGATGTTGAGACCCATGCTAGCAGAAGTGGCTGCGACAATGTTTGTTTTCTCCTGCATCTGTTGTTGGGTATGTGCAAGAAGTGCAAGATCATCAGCAAAGTCAAGATCATCCAGTTGATCCCACAGGGTCCATTGGATGCCATTTCTTTTCTGCTGTGTAGATGTTTTCATCACCCAGTCAATGGCTAACAGGAAGAGGAATGGTGACAGCAAGCAACCTTGTCTCACACCAGTCTTCACCTGGAAAGCATCTGTCAACTGCTGGCCATGGATAACTCGGCAGTTTATCCCTTCGTACATGTTTCTGATTATATCAGTAATCTTCTGTGGCACCCCGTAATGCCTTAGCAATCTCCACAGGGTTTGCCTGTCAACACTGTCGAAGGCTTTTTCATAGTCAACAAAGTTGACATAGAGCGGCGAGTTCCACTCTAGTGACTGCTCTAGAATGATGCGCAGTGTCGCTATCTGGTCCGTGCAGGATCTGTTGGTGCGAAAGCCGGCTTGTTCGTCCCGCAACAGAGGGTCTACAGCGTTTTTCATCCTGTTAAGTAGTACACGGTTGAAAACCTTTCCTGGGATGGACAGCAGGGTGATCCCTCTGTAGTTCGAGCAGGAGCTTAAGTCTCCCTTCTTTGGGATCTTGATAAGGTATCCCTCTTTCCAATCGGAAGGAACTTGCTCCTCTTCCCATATCTTCATAAACAGAGGGTGTAGCATTTCCACACTGGTTTCCAGGTCCGCCTTCAGTGCCTCTGCTGGGATGCCATCAGGTCCCGCAGCCTTTCCATTTCTGAGTTGTTTAATGGCCCTGCTAATCTCTTCTTTGGTGGGACTATTACAGTCAATTAGCAGGTCATTATCGGCTGGTTGGATATCTGGTGGATTTCTTGGTTCAGGCCTGTTCAGGAGCTCTTCAAAGTGCTCCTTCCATCTCCCTCTCTGTTGCTCCTCACTTGGTATGGTGTTTCCCATTTTGTCCTTCACTGGTCTCTCTACCTTGCTAAATTTCCCTGACAGCGTCTTAATGGTATCAAACAGTTCCCTCATGTTCCCCTGGTGAGCTGCATCCTCTGCTTCTTTAGCAAGATTATCAACAAATTCCTTCTTGTCTCTCTTGATGCTTTTCTTAACTTCCTTATTTGCATCTGCATACTCCTTCTGGGACTTGTTTTTCTGTGCTCGGGTGCGGCTGTTATTCACTTCTGATTTCTTTCTTTTCCTTTCTTCTATTTTATTCAGCGTACCTGCTGTCATCCATTCTTTGTGTGCCTTTTTCCTGTTTCCTAGCACTTCTTGACATGTTGACTGGACTGTTTCTTTCATGCTTTGCCACTTTCCTTCGGTGGTTTCATCTTCAAGTATTTCTTGTAGGACTTGGAACTTATTGAATAGTGAGATTCTGAATTCTTCCTTTTTGGCTTGGTCCTTCAGGAGGGAGGTATTATACCGAGTCCTGTATGCTGTTTGCTCGGTATAATGTCTCTTTAGTTTTAATTTCATCCTGGCCACAAGAAGATGATGATCTGAGGCAATATCAGCTCCCCTCTTAACACGTACGTCTTGGAGAGATCGCCTGAATTTTTTACAAATACATACATGGTCTATTTGGTTCATCGTTCTCATGTCCGGAGAGACCCATGTAGCTTTGTGAATCCTCTTGTGCTGGAAAATGCTCCCCCCTATGACCAGGTCAGCTGTGGCACATAGGTCCGCAAACCTCTCACCATTGTCGTTCATCTCGCCTATCCCTTGCTGTCCCATAACCTCTTCGTACCCTGTGTTGCTATTGCCGATCTTGGCATTAAAGTCTCCCATGAGGATGACGATGTTCCTCCGTGGGCGATCCTGGACTATGGTCATTACTCTATTGTAGAATTCTTCTTTGTCTCCTTCATCACTTTCATTAGTTGGTGCGTAGCATTGTATAACATCTAGGTTGATGCTACGTTTCTTTGTTCGAAAGGTTGCTAAAAGAATTCTAGGTCCATGGGCCTCCCATCCAATGAGTGCTCCTTGTGCTGCCCTTGATAGCATCATAGCAACACCCAGGGTATGTGGGGCATTGTCTTCTTCGTGTCCCGAAAATATCACCATCTCTCCTGAGATTAATCTCTTCTGTCCCCATCCAGTCCATCTTGCTTCACTAATTCCGAGAATGGTGAGCTTATAGCTCCTCATCTCAGCGGCTATTTGTGCCGCTTTACCAGCCTCGTACATGGTGCGGACATTCCAAGCGCCAATGACGGTGGTAGTCCTGGTAGAGATGATGGTTGTCGGCTTAATAGCTTCCAGGTTTCGGCTTTCACTATTAGGCGTCATATTTTCCTCCTCAAGGAATCCATCCTCTCCCAGGACTGAAATGTCTTTTGTTACTCTTTTCGGTGCTTTTGTAACTATGATTTTTTACATGGCAGGGTTGTTGGCCTTGCGCACAACCACTTGGGGGGTTGCCCCTCACAGCTCAATGGGTAGCTGCCTTTGTTCGGGTTAGGTCCCTAGCCTTTGTGGATCCCTCCACTTCCTACAAGGCAGTAGGGCTGATTTTGGTCCGCCCCGGGTATTTTATTTCCCCGGTACCCTCCATATCTGGCGGGCTTTCCCCTATCCGCCGGCTGGGGAGGCGCTCGATAGAAGATCAGCATCTCCCACGAGGACGTTCAGTCTTAGTGGAGATCAATTGAGAGATATTTCTCTAAAGAAAATGTGATGGATTTCGTCGCCTTTTTCCCCGCATCATAGGGATTGTCCGCATAAGGACTGTCCACATAAGGACTGTCCACATAAGGACTGTCCACATAAGGACTCTCCGCATAGGGACTTCCGCCCCTGGCATTTTCGGTGAACTGGAGAAATTATTTTTGTGGAAAGGGGCGGGTAAAAAATTGCCCCCCCCCCCTCCCGATAGGCACAAACTCTAGCTATGCCACTGGCGCTACTTACTCGTTGAAAGCACTTAAACATTAAACATCTTATAGACATGTTATTCAAGTTGCGAATCAGCACAACCTCGTAGAAAACCTCACATCATTAGCGAGTTAAATTATTGATGAGTCTTTCTTTTAAAAAATAATATTAAAAAAAACACAAGAAACTCTTATAGATTGAAATTCACATTTTCTGGACACCTAGAATCTATTGAATTCTTTCCCATTTTTACAAGATACTTATCGGCAACAAGCAGCTTACCCAAAGAGCGTCACGCTGAATTCCTGAGACAACGGACGGTCGCGTGATATGATCAGCTACTGTTTCAACTCCTGGTTGTTTACCTGTCGGATTTCGCGACATGTTGACACTTATGTCACTAACAGTAAACGTGTTGACTGACCATGTCAGTGACTGCCCTCGTCTGGACTCCCAAAATCTGTCCGGCGTGCGCGAGTGGCCAGCGTGGTCAGATTAGAAACATGACAACATGGTTGTAGGAAGGGGGATCAGAACCCCGAGCGTTGATCCACTCATTGGCTGACGGCGTCCCTGGTGTTGGGTCGGGGTGTCACTGGGAGGGGAGGAGGAGGGAGGGACAGATTCCATCCCCGAGGTATAAAAGCGGTATGTAGGGTTTAAGAAAAGCAGAGGATCGAAGTTTGTTACTATTTAAAAAAAAAAAGCCACCAATGAAATGAAATCAGGAGCTGAAGAGCAGAATTCAATGTTTCGGAAGGTTGAAAGGATTTAAATCAGTACATGCATGGTCGCGCCGTTCCTGGACCTGATTCGAATCATTAGATAGTGTTGCAATCCACCATGGAGCAGTAACAGGACGTGCACGTTGCTAACATTTGGATACTCGTTCTACTTCAAAAAAAACAAAAAACAAATAGTGCAGACCGTCAGTGTCAGCACTGCGTACGCAAACTACAGTTATATCTCTCAGTTCTTTGGCACATCTTCGCCATCTTGGGTTTATCAGCCATGGAGAACCGGTCATGGGTGGTAAGTTAATCCTGGAACATCCTTGTCCTGTTGTTAATATTTTATTGCGTGGAAGAAAGAGACACATGTGAATTGAGAGAAGTTTACATAATGGAGACAGAGAAAGTAGTCTTTTTCTAATGGACCAGTTCGATGGCGCTATAGGATAACGTTGAAGCTGGACAGACACGTGAATAGTTCTAACTTGCGCAAGTAGCTTTATACACATTCATAAATATTTATACACATTCATACACATTCATACACATTCATACACATTCATACACATTCATACACATTCATACACATTCATACACATTCATACACATTCATACACATTCATGCACATTCATACACGTTCATAAACATTCATGCACATTCATACACATTCATACACATTCCTACACATTCCTACACATTCCTACACATTCCTACACATTCCTACACATTCCTACACATTCATACACATCCTACACCTTCATCAGACACAGATACATTTCGTAATTGACGAACATATTTTTGAGTGGCATTCAATACATTTAAATTACACAAGGTCTAATCATTGGGACAAAATCTAACAGCCACGCAAGATATTAGTGACTTGAGCTTTGAACTAAAAATAATTTTATTTCAACCCAACAGCCCCCCAGCTTCCCCCAATTTTTGCGTGAATGCCTTAAATCAGCGGTTCTCAACCTGTGGGCCGTGACCCCTTTGAGGTTCGAACGACCCTTACACCGGGGTCGCCTAAGACCATCGGAAAACACACATTTACGAAGCAGCAATGAGAATAATTGTATGGTAGGACGGTAGGGGGTCACCACAACACGAGGAGCTGTATTAAAGGGTCGCGACATTAGGAAGGTTGAGAACCACTGCCCTATATGATCTCAATTTAAATTTATTATCATATGTTTTTTAATAGACCCCAAATTATCCTAAAGTAAATATAAGCACACACAAAGTCTCTGATGTTATAACAAACACATAGACCTTCAGCCACGGGGTGTTGCGTGCATATACTCTTGACTGCCATGGCTGTCAAGCATTGGGGAAGTGGGGCTCTGTGATGACATCATCTATTCATCTGTCCCCAGACCTCCATGTCCGTATGGCTAGCCTTCAGCACCACACTGTTTCTACTCGGAGCGCGCGTGTCGCTGCTATGGTTATTGCGGCTGTACAAGTATGAGCAGATCCACCCAGTTACTTGGTAAGAGTCTTCATTTGCTCGCTCGATCTCTCTCTGTCTGTCTGTCTCTCTCTCTCTCTCTTCTTTCTGTCTCTCTCTCTCTCTCCCTCACTCGCTGTGCCTCTCTTGCTCTTAGACGGTCAGTCTTTCTCTATCTCTCTCCCACACACTGTCTCTCACCTTTGTTCACTCAATTTATTTCTATTTACTTACTCTCTACCCCTCTCTTACTTCCCTCTCCCTATTTCTCTCTCTCTCTCTCTCTCTCTCTCTCTCTCTCTCGATCTCTCCCCTTTCTCCGTGTCTCTTTGTCTATATATTATCTTTCTGACTATATTTGCGTCTTTTCATCTATCTATTCTATTGTCAGCGTGTCAGCCTATCTGAATGTGGGTCTTTCTTTACCATAACAAAAGCATGATTATGTTATCCCCAAACATTCTCTGAGCCATAACATTAAGATGACATCAGATGTATCGTTAATGTTTTCATCCTGTAAGCACGATGACGCTATCTATGTCATACTTGTTTCAACGCATACCTTCATTACATTGTCTTGAAACCAACCAATCACGTATAAGTTCACATCATGTTCATCTTTCAACCAATCGATCACTTATAAGTTATCATGTCTCGTCAGGTACATCATTATCCTGGTTCTGATTGGCGTTCCGCAAATCTCCAACTTCATTTACATTTTGTGGAACACACCCATCATCAGCGCAGCCAATCGTGAACGACTTCCCAAAGTATCTCATATAGCCATGGTGAGTGTGACAGACCCGAGTATCTCATATAGCCATGGTGAGCGTGACAGACCCGAGTATCAAATTTAGCCATAGTGAATGTGCATCTGTTACTATATCGAAGACATTCCATTTTCTGTCTAACCACAAGGTGGACCAGCTAGTTCCCAAAGTCCCAAGCCTCTTATTGCCCAAATCCCAAACCTCTTTGTTCCCAAGTACTAATCCTCTTGTTGCCCAAGTCCCAAACCTCTTTGTTCCCAAGTACTAATCCTCTTGTTGCCCAAATCCCAAACTTCTTTGTTCCCAAGTACTAATCCTCTTGTTGCCCAAGTCCTAAACCTCTTTGTTCCCAAGTACTAATCCTCTTGTTGCCCAAGTCCCAAACCTCTTTGTTCCCAAGTACTAATCCTCTTGTTGCCCAAGTCCCAAACCTCTTTGTTCCCAAGTACTAATCCTCTTGTTGCCCAAGTCCCAAACCTCTTTGTTCCCAAGTACTAATCCTCTTGTTGCCCAAGTCCCAAACCTCTTTGTTCCCAAGTACTAATCCTCTTGTTGCCCAAGTCCCAAACCTCTTTGTTCCCAAGTACTAATCCTCTTGTTGCCCAAGTCCCAAACCTCTTTGTTCCCAAGTACTAATCCTCTTGTTGCCCAAGTCCCAAACCTCTTTGTTCCCAAGTACTAATCCTCTTGTTGCCCAAGTCCCAAACTTCTTTGTTCCCAAGTACTAATCCTCTTGTTGCCCAAGTCCTAAACCTCTTTGTTCCCAAGTACTAATCCTCTTGTTGCCCAAATCCCAAACCTCTTTGTTCCCAAGTACTAATCCTCTTGTTGCCCAAATCCCAAACCTCTTTATTCCCAAGTACTAATCCTCTTGTTGCCCAAATCCCAAACTTCTTTGTTCCCAAGTACTAATCCTCTTGTTGCCCAAATCCCAAACCTCTTTATTCCCAAGTACTAATCCTCTTGTTGCCCAAGTCCCAAACCTCTTTATTCCCAAGTACTAATCCTCTTGTTGCCCAAATCCCAAACCTCTTTATTCCCAAGTACTAATCCTCTTGTTGCCCAAGTCCCAAACCTCTTTGTTCCCAAGTACTAATCCTCTTGTTGCCCAAGTCCCAAACCTCTTTATTCCCAAGTACTAATCCTCTTGTTGCCCAAGTCCCAAACCTCTTTGTTCCCAAGTACTAATCCTCTTGTTGCCCAAATCCCAAACTTCTTTGTTCCCAAGTACTAATCCTCTTGTTGCCCAAGTCCCAAACCTCTTTGTTCCCAAGTACTAATCCTCTTGTTGCCCAAGTCCCAAACCTCTTTGTTCCCAAGTACTAATCCTCTTGTTGCCCAAGTCCCAAACCTCTTTGTTCCCAAGTACTAATCCTCTTGTTGCCCAAGTCCTAAACCTCTTTGTCCCCAAGTACTAATCCTCTTGTTGCCCAAGTCCTAAACCTCTTTGTTCCCAAGTACTAATCCTCTTGCTGCCCAAGTCCCAATCTTCCACTCGTCTATAAAACTCGTTGCAACTGTGAAATTTATGAGTCGCAGATGAAAACACGAAAGAAAAGAATTACTTTTGTGATGGCACGTTATGTAAAAGAAATGATTTACCTTTCAATAAGATTTACAAGTTACTGTCAGCTAAAGGGCCTCCCATCCTAAAGAGCCACCCGAGCAGCCTCGCCCCCTGAGGGGCCTCCTGCCCTGAGGGGCCTCCAACCCTGAGGGGCCTCCAACCTTGAGGGGCATCGAGCACTTCGGGGCCTCGAGCACTTCGGGGCCTCGAGCACTTCGGGGCCTCGAGCACTTCGGGGCCTCGAGCACTGAGGGACTTCCATCCCCAAGGAGCCTCCCACCATGAGTGACCTCCCTCCATGAGGGATCACCAACCCCGAGCAGCCTCCCAAAATGAGGGGCCTCCCACCCTAAGGGAACTACTTAAATTATTTCCACCAAACTATACATACATAATGTCCAATAGCATGCGTGTGAACATAGTATAGATGTTTCACTTTGAATCAGGTTTCTACTAAATTACTTAAATGCAAACCATTATTTGTGCATACGTTTTGGGCTGCGTTCTGGTGCCATTATTTACTATGTACCTCCAGTATTTCAACGGCTTAGCCATACTCTCGAAACTAAAAACACACATACAACGTTTCCTGCAACGGGAACACTGGTCTCCCCTTTTTTCTAGCACGCGAGCCGTTTCGCCCTAGCAGCTAGGCTTTCCGCATTTAGGTTAGACGGTAGTGTTGAGACAGCCGTTAAATAAGAGGGTTTTGGGGTGCGGTCTGGACACCCCTGTCTCTAAACGTTTCGCTATTACCGGCTTGGGGTCTCAGCAAATTTAAATCCGTCTCTGGGCTCTGAAGCCGTTTTGTTTTTAGATTATCACCGTGCGGTCCGTCAGGACCAGTGTGTTTCAGTTTGAGATTCTTGCAACTTCTTCACTGGAAGATTCTCTGCTTGTCTTTTTTTAATTCTAATGAAGGAACGGGTTTTCTTTCTTCTTCTATAATTTGTTGACACAAATTATTCTTACATTGCTGTGTTATTGAAATAGATGAGCCATTAAATCTAAACATACTGATAGTATGCTGCATATTTAATGTATATGTGTTCACGACCAATATTGACAGGGAGTTATTGCAAGCATTCTGGAGGGCGTGGCCTGCGCCATTTTCGCCACGGAGGTCGCTCATACACTTCCGGAACCCGTGATCATTACGTTACCATACGCAACCTTGACCTTCGTCGTTTTAAAACATGTTTGCAAGCATCTTAAGGTGAGTGCGATGATATTTTATGACGTTTAAAAGGACTATCACAATTTCCGGCAGTAACATAGCATTCATGACGCACTCCAAACACTAAAGATTATTAAATTATTTTCTATTTTCTTTTTGTTTCTTCTTTTGTACTGTCTGCTGGAGAAGGCTCTTAGCCGAAACGCTCTCCTTATATCACCCTGTCTTTATATTTCAAGCATCCACATAACGTGTTCCACAATTTCCTTCACACCATTGAACACAGTCCTTCATGTATTATTATTGATGAGCACGACCAGCCCAACATTGGGCGCCCTTTTGAAGTATAATCATAAATATTTTTGCAAGGAAAAAAAAACCAAAAAAACTAGGGGTTAGGTAATGAGCTTGCTGGTTAAGATGTTTAAAAAAAATAAAAAAAAATCTAACAATAAACGGTAATAATGATTTTATTAACTTGTATTTGCCTACCGTTGACAGTATGAACTCTTTACCTACCGTTGACAGTATGAACTATCCCTGGCATGAAGATTCCCATGTTTCTATGCCCGCCATTATCCGTCGCCCTACCGTTGACAGTATGAACTCTTTGCCCACCGTTGACAGTATGAACTCTTTACCTACCGTTGACAGTATGAACTATCCCTGGCATGAAGATTCCCATGTTTCTATGCCCGCCATTATCCGTCGCCCCACCGTTGACAGTATGAACTCTTTGCCCACCGTTGACAGTATGAACTCTTTGCCCACCGTTGACAGTATGAACTCTTTGCCTACCGTTGACAGTATGAACAATTAACATGAAGATGGCTTTTTTTTTCTTCCATTTAGATCAGCAATTCTTTTTATTGCACTTTCTATTTTTCTTCCATGTCGCTAACGTGCAACGCTTTTTCCTATTTTCGAAGATAGCTGATGGCACTCTAAGCACATGCCCTCTCCCCCCCCTCCCCCCCCCCCCCCTTGCCGTCTAGGACACTCACTCTTATAGAGGCATCATCCTTTACATATTTTTAATGAACATTGAAAGATTTTGACGATTGAATTAGATTTGAACGTTTCAATTTCCCGATTTTAACCCATGATATATATCAGTACATTTAAAGATTAATATGATAAATGCGAATCAAAGGTGGGTGATTTTAAAACGTTTAAAGGGGAATAACTCTCGTCAACAAGTTTTACTATTCCCAAATATCAATCGATTAAAAAGAATAATAAGGTAAGAATCAGCTTCGCAGTGCATTCGGACAAAAAACTTTTGAACTTGCTTTCACTTAAGTACATGGAAATGACGTCCTTAAGACCAGCGTTTCCCAAACTGTTAAGTTTCACGGACCGGTGGACAAGTTTCGAAACTGCACCAGGGACTGGTGCCAGATTTATTAATTACATTTTCTTTCTATTTAAACATCAATATTCATGAAATCGGGACCGGTAACGTAAGGCTTGCGGACCGGTGCCGGTCCACGGACCACCGTTTGGGGAACACTGCTTAAGACCATTGATTTTAAACCAATAATAAAAAAATTATCTGCAAAAAAAAATTACGCAAATGATTATGTTGATTTATATTAAATAATTTATTCTATCTATCTGTCAATAATGATAATTTATCATCCTCTGGGATTATTTATAGTTAATTTCTGATAATGTTTGAAAACTTTTAATGGATTTTGAATGATTTTTTTTTGATCAATAAATTGAATTCATCGAAGTTAAAAATTATTAAATGTTTATTTTTATTTTACACGTTTATTCCTCTTGGTGAGTTGGTGGGGCGCAGGAACTGTTTCCACCCCTCCCCCCCTTTACTGTTTGAGCATGGGGCGAGTGCCCCCCATTCGCCCCCCTTCTCACCGCCTAGGTATGTTGTGTTACTTGGGGGCCCCAGTACATTGCTGTGCCCAGGGCCTACTATGTTGTTAAGAGGGCCCGAGTTGCCGGTACCTTGCTTATAAGGGATTTTACTGGATAAAATTTTCGCAAACAAGAAATACACTAGTAGGCATTTATTGATCAGATTAATGGCGCAGCTAGGCTTAGTGCTGCCCGGGGAGGGACACGATTTAGCCGTCCCCAACGCCCGAACAAAAATTCAGTTGGCCGAATATGCTACCCCTCGATGCATAGAAACATAGTCTCGAGTCTCGACCTTGGCGGGCAGCCAGTTCCTACGCTACTGTTTATGACGGAAACCAACCCCCATTACCAGCTGACCAACGCCCGTACTCCTGCGATTAGCTTACAAATACGAATAAAAGGTAGTCCTGGGGAAACACTCAGGGAAAGTACCCAAGATCCACCCACATTTCCCTAAAATAAACATGTATTTAATTATTTAGTGGTTCTCAAGTATTCCTGCAGGACTTGACCCCTAATGTGCGTGCTTTAACGCTAAATATATTACCTCAACTTTGTGAAAGCTAGGCACACAAAAAAACAACAACAAAAAAAGTATTGTTTTAAACAAAAAGAAATATTTGTTGCAACTCAATAAACTGTGACAACCTAGAAGTGTAATATCGGGAGGACTGGGTTTACGATGAAGCACTAAGAAAGACAACACACAGGCGGGGGGGGGGGGGGAATCTGAAGAGAACCGGCTGTTCTTTTATTCTTTTATTGTCCGTCTTCTTTTTATTGCCGTCAAAGTCTTCCAGTCAAAACGTCCGCTGTTTTGTCTCTTTCATTAGAGTAACAAAGAAAATAATTTTCTTCAACATGTTATCTTACAATCAAATTAGGTTGTATTATATGAGTTCCATATTTTATGCACATTTTAACAAGCCCAACAAACAACTTTTGTTTACGCTCTTTGCCTGTTTAAATGCTTCTGTGTGCAATCCAGGTTCGTCCATATTTGGACCGTTTATCTTACGCACTTGGCTCGCAGCTGTATTGAACGTAGTATGTAGATTGTAATGAAATACATATGGACCATACAATATATGTATTATGGTGTGCTTTATTATTATTTTTTTTTAAAAAGCCTTTTAAGATCTTGATTGTTAATCCACACGTTTCTTTGTTGCATCTTAAATTAGAAGCCACAGTTGAAACTTGACTCGAAGTGTTGGCCCAGGGTCCGTCGCGTCGTCTGCAAGTCAGTTCAAGTTCTCTCTGTGGGCTACATGTTCTGTGTGGTCGGTGTAGTTGGTGGAGTACTCAGTGGATGGTCGACCTTTAGGTTCGTTCTTAGAGCGTTAGAAAGCAACAGCTTAAGGTGATACATTTCAAATGGCACATTTAACGGTGCACATTTAAAGTTGTACACTTAAAGTTTCACATTTAAAGTTGTGCACTTAAAGTTTCACATTTAAAGTTGTACACTTAAAGTTTCACATTTAAAGTTGTACACTTAAAGTTTCCCATTTAAAGTTGTACACTTAAAGTTTCACATTTACAGTTGTACACTTAAAGTTTCACATTTAAAGTTGTACACTTAAAGTTTCACATTTAAAGTTGTACACTTAAAGTTTCACATTTAAAGTTGTACACTTAAAGTTTCACATTTAAAGTTGTACACTTAAAGTTTCACATTTAAAGTTGTACACTTAAAGTTTTACATTTAAAGGTGTACACTTAAAGTTTCACATTTAAAGTTGTACACTTAAAGTTTCACATTTAAAGTTGTACACTTAAAGTTTCACATTTAAAGTTGTACACTTAAAGTTTCACATTTAAAGTTGTACACTTAAAGTTTCACATTTAAGGTTGTACACTTAAAGTTTCACATTTAAAGTTGTACACTTAAAGTTTCACATTTAAGGTTGACACTTAAAGTTTCACATTTAAGGTTGACACTTAAAGTTTCACATTTAAAGTTGCCCCTTTAAAGTTTCACATTTAAGGTTGACACTTAAAGTTTCACATTTAAGGTTGACACTTAAAGTTTCACATTTAAAGTTGCCCCTTTAAAGTTTCACATTTAAGGTTGACACTTAAAGTTTCACATTTAAGGTTGACATTTAAAGTTTCACATTTAAAGTTGCCCCTTTAAAGTTTCCCAATTAAAAGCTGGCCGTTTGAAGTTGCCCATTTAAAGTTGCATATTGAAAATTGCACATTTAAAGTTGTACATTGAAAGTCGTACAAAGTATGAATTTATAGTTCTGGTCATTAAATTGTGCAGTCGTTAATTTAAATTTCATTTAAGTTATTCTATACCCAAGATTACTTAATGCATCTTTTGAAGATTGCTTGACTCGTTCAACATTTGCACCGTTGATTTCATTCAACGCATTCCATATATTATCGGTTAGTCCTTCTTTTTTCTAGTTTAACACCTATGGCCTGCGTCATCCTTGTGGTGACCATTCCCATTCTAGGAGTCGTTTGGTATCCAGCAGTACAGAGACTCACACAAACCTCGAGCACATCGGGCAGGCGGTGCCCAACGGTTGACCTAATTTACGTCCCCGTCAAAGTCATCTCCGTGGGTCTCGCTTTGTTCCTGTCGATCTTCTTCAAGCTGGAAGACTTTCGGAATTTCCCGGGCGCGAGCCTCGTGTTCGGAATGGTAGAGTTCACAGAGGTGAAGATCTGGTTTCCTGTCACGTTTTGCTGCGTCAGCGGCGGGCTCGGCCTACTTAACGTCATGGCGTCAACGAAAGTAGGTCTGACCACCCCTGGCATGAAGATTCCCATGTTTCTATGCCCGCCATTATCCGTCGCTATGACGGCCATTTTGTGGGATGACTTCGAGACGGACGCGTTCTGGGAGGTGACAGGAAGTGGCGTCTACGCCTGGACCGCCATTGCTTTATCATCAGTCACGTGGTTGATTCCGTTTCTCCTGCCGTCTTTCGGAGGATTCAAGAGTCACATCTTAACGAGACGGGATTTGAAGAACGATACGTTTTCGTTCTCGTGGAGTTCCTTCTTCCTTGAGCCCAAGCTCATCTCAGTGAACATGAAAGAAGAGCTCCGCTCACAGAGCAAGGAAGAGATGGCACACGAGAACTCGTCTTCTGGCCAAAGAAAGACCATATTTATCTGCACCACGATGTACAAGGAGAGTGAGTCTGAAATGTTACGGTATCTGACGAGCATCAAACACGTTTTTGAAAACAGTGATGAGAAGGAGGTCAAAGTAGAGGCTCACGTTTTCTTTGATAGTTCCGTACGCGTCGGGAGAATCAACACCAGGGGGCGCCACCTGCTCGCGCTGCTGTGCCAAATCTTTCAATTGAACATCAGCGAGTTGGAGAAGCTGGCCACGCCCTACGGATGTCAGATACACACGAAGCATCTTTTGAACCACCCGGTGTACATCCACTTCAAGGATGCTGTCAATGTCAAGGCCAAGAAGAGGTGGAGCCAGGTCATGTACATGCATTATGTGTTACAGTTCAGGAACCACGCGACATTGCCATCGCGGGTCAAGGACGGAGGCGTTCATGGACAGGATAACAATGACAATGGCGGCCGAGAATCAGACAACCAACGGAAGGCTGCTGACCGACTGTCGCTCATAGACAGCTTGTACCAACCCAGCTGCTCGTCGGACAGCTCAACCCGCCCGGCATCTCCCCATTCTTACTGCCAGATCTACAGCCTGCCCGTCAGGGCACCAATACCCATCAGGGGCGGGTACTCACATCACTTCACATCCCCTGTGCCTCGAACGGAACTGAGCAGCCCGAGCGGCATCTTGGCCGCCCTGGCCACACACATGACCCCGTGTACATGGGGCTCTGCCCTGGCCACACACACGACCCCGTGCACATGGGGCTCTGATGAGACTTTTCATCTGATGGTGGATAAACATCTCAGCTCCTGGCAGTCTTCCATGTCACTGGGATCAGACAAAGAAGGAGGCAGCACGTCAGGCGGGTATGTTTCACTGTTATACCTTACCACGTCGTTTGTCTTGTCTCATAACGTTACCATGTCTGATGTATCGACTCACCACGTTACCACGTCTTTTGTCTTGTCTCACAACCTTACCATGTCTGATGTCTTAACTCACCACCTTAACACGTCGTTTGCCTTGTCTCACCACCTTCCCATGTCTGATGTCTTGACTCACTAACTTAACACGCCTTGTCTCACTACCATGCCATGTTTTAACAAATCTCACCAGAGTTCCGTGGCTCGCCTTTATCAAACCATGTCTTTCTTCTTTATGTCCTATTTATATCTCAAATTTTCCTATCACAACCTCTGCCTATCACAACCTCTGCCTATCACAACCTCTGCCCATCACAACCTCTGCCCATCACAACCTCTGCATATCACAACTTCTTCCCATCACAACCTCTGCCTATCACAACCTCTGCCTATCACAACCTCTGCCTATCACAACCTCTGCCTATCACAACCTCTGCCTATCACAACCTCTTCCTATCACAACCTCTGCCTATCACAACCTCTGCCTATCACAACCTCTGACTCTCATAATATTGTTTTACCATACCTCACCCTGTCCTTAGTTGTTCTCGAAATGTAAAATAACAACCTCTTGTCAAAATTTGCAGTACAGTGACGTCATGGTCCAGCTCTAATTACAGCATGACCGAGAGACCACTTTCAAAAGTGACGTCACTTGATGACGTTTACCTACTCACAACTGATGCCGATACCGGTAAGGAGCAGTGACGTAGGCAGAGACCTGGAGGAATCCTTGAAGACATCCCCCCATCCCCCAATTAAAAACATTCTATACACTCAGAAAATTTCTTTGTGCTAAGTTTCAGTAAGATTTTTAAAGGAATAAATAATTCATCATGTAAGAACAAGTTATTTTACAAATAATTAATTACACTTCAACATTACGGTAGTTCTCTATATTATCAAAAGTTCAAGACTGAATTAAAACCGTTAACAAATAAAATGATGACCATGAGTTGTTTCAAGTAAGCTGACTCTTCAAGTAAGATGAATCTTCTCCCACCGTGTTTCAGCATTCGACGCCCAGAGTTTGAGCCACGTGTTGGAGCAGTGTGAGTCGGAGCCAAACATCGGAGCGGTCTGCGGTCGGACGATTCCCATCGGAGCACCTAAGCCCATTGTCTGGTATCAAAAGTTTGAATACGCCAAAGGTGACCAAGAACGGCTGAACACGTCCGGAAAAAAATAATATTTAAGCAACTGCGTGTCAAAATGATTATGAGACGTTGATGAAATGTATCTGATACATGAGAGTGCGCGCTGATATCACTGCATTTTTAATTCATCTTAAATTTTCTGACAAAGGGCTCAATGACTCCCCTCCCCACACCCCTCCACCACCCCCTCCCCGCGCATCAGCTCGGGAGCCCCTGATTACTGTTTCAACCTCCTCCTTTTCTCCGATCAATGTGACAGTACTGTGGGCGAAACCGATTTGGAGCCAAAAGAATACCCTGGGGCGCACCACAACCGCAATGAATTCAGATTACGCATGCTAAAATATCTAATTTGCAACGCGTTTAGATACCCTGCCGCCCCTACTCCCCGCCTGATATCTCCCCTCCGTGGGTTTAATTTTCTGAAAAAAACAGCGACAATCCTGTACACTCCCACCTGCATCCCTTGACTTCGAATTTATCAAAACGTTTTCTGGTCATGGGTTCAACCCCTCTCCATGCCCCTCCCAATTTTCGCTCGCTGATCCTGGTCATGACCAATGGCGTAGCTAGGGTAAGTACCCCGGGCGGGCCAAGATTTTTGCCGCTCCCTCCCATGATAAAAACTCATAAGTGTCATGATATGCCTATAGCCAAAAGGTCCTGGGTCATAGTTCATTTCAAACTTTGATTCAAAACACTAAAATAACGAAAAACAAATAAACATTTATATCATTGCCCCTACTGCACCAACTTCGTTATTTTCATAAGTAAATTGCAGTATAAATATATATATTGATCCATACTGCAGGATGGCAAGAGAGCGAAGCAGTACAGCTATGTTTTTTTTTTTTTTTTAAAGTTTAATAAATATATATGGAAGTAGCGCTAAGAGGAACCAACATTGGCTCCACGTTCTGAAGGATGCCACGATAATTTAAGAAAATTGAACGTTTCTTCTATTTCAGACTTTTGGTTGGTCAAATCATCTCAGAACGTGATTGGTTCCGTGACCTGCTGCCCCGGATGTTTCAGCATTTATCGTGGTGCTGCCATGGCAACCGTTGCGTCAGAATTCAGTAAACCAGCTGACTCCGCTTTTGACAGTCTTGTCATGGATCATGGTAAACTGCTGATGGCGCCCCCCCCCAACCGTGATAGTTTGACATGACGCCCCACTGTCGTCGCTTAACATGACGCCCCACTTCCATCGTTTAACATGACGCGCCACTGTGATCGTTTGACATGACGCCCCACTGTCACAGTTTGACATGACGCCCCACTGTCACAGTTTGACATGACGCCCACTCAGATATTATGACATGCAATCTCCTTAAATGCGTCTACGCATCCAATGTTTTGTTTTGTTTTTTTGCATCCCCTTCTCTTTACCCGAAGTCCAAAACATCTCTATTTAAAGGCTCTAATAGTGCAATTTTATTTTTGACTACGGTCTACCTAAAATAGCATGGACACAAGCGCTATACAAGTAAGTACTCAATCATCATCATCATCATCGTTTTAAATGAATCTTTTCTTGAACAGGAGAAGACAGGTGGCTGTGCACACTTCTAATGCAGCGGGGTTGGCGCCTGGGGTACTCATGCCCTGCTCAGAATTCCACCCACTGCCCGGAGACGGTGGGGGAATTCTTACGTCAGAGGCGGCGCTGGGTTTTATCCGAGCTCTCCAACATGGCGGCCATCTTCCAGTCAGTCCCGGAGCTGGTCCGGAACAATTCTTCGTTCTCCGCCATGTTTTTGCTTTCCCTGCTGACCACGTTTCTGTGGGTCATCTTGTCCCCCGCCACCACCATTGTGTTCTTATGCGCCGGCCTTGACCTGCTGTTCAACATGCCCTTGACCTTGACCCTGCCGGTAGCCGTCGGAGTCTTCCTGCTCTACTGCCTCGTGTGCTGCGTGGCGAGCCAGGGGAAGCAGAAGATGATATCCATAGCGCTCACCTCTGTCATGGCCGTCACAGTCTTGTCATTGAGCGTTGGTTTTATCCTCTACGTCGTCAATGCTATACAAAGAGGTGAGAAGACTTTATAAAGTATAAGCGTGATTAGTTTCAATATAAATAATTTTATCTTTTTTATTAGAGGATATTTTAAACGAAGTGGCTATTCGTACCGGGGTACCAGAAGTGAGAGGTTGGGATTAAACAACTATTTAAAATATTATTCCTGAGCCATATTGTCATTGGACATTCTTGAATATTTGTATTTGTAAACCTACCGAAGGCACCATAAGTGGTATAATCATAATCATGTGACATCTTTATTAATACCACCCGCCCATGATTACGACAGACGTCCAGGATTATGGCTACGGTCAGTTCCGACCCTACTGCCTGGTGTTCCTCCTGATAGCGGTGATAGTCTACGCTGCGCTGCTCCACCCTAGCGAGAGCTCCAGCCTTGTCTACGGCTTGCCCTACGCCCTGCTCTTTCCAGCCATGTTCGTCATGCTGCCCGTGTACGCGTTAGGGAATATGCTGGACCAATCGTGGGGAACTCGGGAGGTAAGCAGAACTATGGTGTATTACTGGGAACTCGGATGGTAATCTGAACTATGGTGTTTTACTGGGAACTCGGATGGTAATCTGAACTATGGTGTTTTACTGGGAACTCGAGTGGTAATCTGAACTATGGTGTATTACTGGGAACTCGGATGGTAATCTGAACTATGGTGTTTTACTGGGAACTCGGATGGTAATCTGAACTATGATGTTTTACTGGGAACTCGGATGGTAATCTGAACTATGGTGTTTTACTGGGAACTCGGATGGTAATCTGAACTATTGTGTTTTACTGGGAACTCGGATGGTAATCTGAACTATGGTGTTTTACTGGGAACTCGAGTGGTAATCTGAACTATGGTGTTTTACTGGGAACTCGGATGGTAATCTGAACTATGGTGTTTTACTGGGAACTCGAGTGGTAATCTGAGTTGTGTTTTCATTGGGGAACTCACAACGAGGTGGACACTGTAGACAGGTTATTGCAATGTGAGATGGGTATTGGTAAAGTTGAACACTATTGGTTTGGGCCCCTTCTTGGTGTATTGATAAAGTTGAACACTATTGGTTTGGGCCCCTTCTTGGTGTATTGGTAAAGTTGAACACTATTGGTTTGGGCCCCTTCTTGGTGTATTGGTAAAGTTGAACACTATTGGTTTGGGCCCATTCTTGATGTATTGGTAAAGGTGAACACTATTGGTTTGGGCCCCTTCTTGGTGTATTGGTAAAGTTGAACACTATTGGTTTGCGCCCCTTCTTGGTGTATTGATAAAGGTGAACACTATTGGTTTGGGCCCCTTCTTGGTGTAACTATAAAGGTGAACACTATTGGTTTGGGCCCCTTCTTGGTGTATTGATAAAGGTGAACACTATTGGTTTTGGGTCGGTAAAGGTAAACAATTGAAGCTGTGCGAAATGAGGTCTGTCTGTTGTTAGTCCGTCGAGGATCGACGATGACCATCGAGTCGTCTGGTGACTGATGACTTGCGCGGGTGACTTTTGTTTAAAGTGAGGAAGAGTTGCGCAGCGTCAACCTCACTCTCTCGTCCGAGCCCACCATATCCAGTGGCAAGACTCTACGTCAAGACGACCAGGGATGGGTACGGTTGCAGGAATGGACATTGTATGCGCCTTACGGGACTCCAACTCCGGGTTTGAATTCAGAGTTTCCTTCTCTTAGATGAGTTGCCGACCAAGGTTAACGAGTCTCATCCACCCGGGGTGATGTTTTTGCTTGACCGGCCTTTGGCTGAAATTGAGGTTTGCTCAATTTAGACCATTCGGCCACCCAGTCACCCATGCAGTGAATGACCATGGCGTTCTAAGTGTCTGGTCATGTTCTCAGCGATTCACACCACTGTGCTGTCTCCGCCTTTTGTCCGTTGACCAAGTAGTGGTTCTTCCGCACAATTTGCCGGATTCAGTATTTACATGCTATGGGGGACAACCCCTTTTTTTCCGAAAGTTCTATGCCCTTCGGCTACCCTCAGCCTGGAATCGTTGTCTGGGTTGTAGTCGCTGTGCATGTTACAGCTTCTTGGAACCACAGGTGAGAGCTGAGTACAGAGACTTCCGGCTGTTTCCGAACAAGATGGCTTCTTCCTATTCAGCCTAACAGTAGATCTATATTGTAGTTGTAATTTAAAGGAGAAATACGTTGATAACAGCATAAATTCTGATCCTGAATGGAACCGCAAAACAATAAAAATTAAT
>CAXITT010000272.1:791958-861958 GCA_964033795.1 Lymnaea stagnalis
GAGAGAGAGAGAGAGAGAGAGAGAGAGAGAGTGTGTGTGTGAGAGAGAGAGAGAGAGAGAGAGAGAGAGAGTGAGAGAGAGAGAGTGAGTGTGTGTGAGAGAGAGAGAGAGAGAGAGAGAGAGAGAGAGAGAGAGACCGAGGGAGGAAGGGAGAGCACGTGGCACAGCTTTCTATTAGAGTGATGTCAGTTTCTTAAAATTTGAGAATTTGTTTCCTGTCGTGAACCACTTAGCTAAAACGTTACCATTTTGACATAAGAAAGAAAGAAGAAAAAAATCTGAACATCTTCAAACTGCCTCGACCCTTCCATTGTGTTGATAATTTATCGGGAAGTGGGTACAAGGTGAACAGCCCCCTCCAGATACTACGAAGCGTTTGCAAGCTAAAACAACAGCCTGTAAAAATTTGTCACTAGTGATTTAACAAAAAGCATTCAACGAATAGAAACTGACCAGCTATATTCTTACATTTTCTGTGAGAGAAATACAATTCAGTTTCTAAACATGTGTTAGCATGAGTTGATATAAATCACCAATGATACATTTGAAATTTGAAAGCAAAATGCAAGCAGCCTCTACTTTTTTTCGTGTTTAAATAATAATTGTTATATAATTAATAATCAATACTGTCTAAATCACGTTAGATTTACTCAATGAATTTATCAAATGACAAAAGGCCCCACCTCTTGTTCCTGAAATCTTGATTGACATTTATTTATCCCCTGCTGGGCAAAACGAACGGTCAGCACAGTGTCCTGCAAAATGGTGCACTAGCATCAGTTTCCCGGCCATCGGACACAGATCAGTATCTGTTTATCTGTTCACCTTGTAACTTATCAGTGTCGTCAACACAATCATCCATGTATCGCATGACGCAGAGGCGGAGCCAAGAAATAATGTCATGGTGGCACCAAAAAAACAACAACAAAAAACCGTTGGGTGAAACTTAAGTCGCTAAGAAAGTGCGTTCATCTATTTTGGTTTGAATCATTCTTAACAGGGGAGTTATACAAGATAACACACATGAGATATTATACAAGTGGGGTTTTACTAAACGCAAGGCAAAACAGCGGAGTTTTACAAGATAACAAAACAGGAGATTTAATCCATTTCCGGTGTTTGGCTGTCCCACGAGAATCTCATTGAAGTTTCCCTTATGTTAATGTAAGCACAACAAGATAAAACCAATTCCCATTGATCGGTTTCGTTTATAGATGTAATCGCACCTTTAGACACAAGTATACAGAGTACAAGGGGGGGGATATGGGGGACGCGTCGTTCTCAGCCTAATTACTGCCCCCCCCCCCACCAATAAGGCCGATGGACTGCTTCAAAGGCATGCAATGCCAGTAAAAGCCCGTAAATCTTTGCATCTAAAAACGACTTGCCGTATCATTCATCTCAACACAGATGTCAATGTAGATTACGTTCATCTCGCCGCACGCCAGTATCATCCAGCCATCAAACGCCACTCAAGGCTATGGTCGTTTTGTTCATATATACCATTCGGTCAGAGGTCAAGTATTTCGGATAACCGATGTGGAGCTTTCCCTTATAGGATGACACGAAACCTGAGACATACAACAATGGAAGAGTCAAAATCATGGATGTCGTAGAACTTACAGCACGGATAGCACACGACGTCATCAAGATTAGCGGAAATAAAATATGTTATTTGTGTGTGTGTGTGAGAAAACCTTTAAGTAAAAGATTATTAGCAAAAAGTTTTGTGAACGAGGTCTGCAGTTATTTATTTCAACGTGCCATTTTGGGTGAAATATTTAGGCTACTATCGATAAATTTACTCTGATGTGGAGAGAGGGGGGATAGAGAGAGAGAGGGAGAGAGAGAGAGAGGGGAGAGAGAGAGAGAGAGAGAGAGAGAGAGAGAGAGAGACAGAGAGAGAGAGACAGAGAGGGAGAGAGTAGGCGAGAATATACTTTTGCGATCAATAAACATAACGCCCCTTGAAAATGATAAGGGTCAAAGGTCAGATAACATAAAGTGGAGAGAGAGGGGGGAGAGAGAGAGAGGGAGAGAGAGAGAGAGGGGAGAGAGAGAGAGAGAGAGAGAGAGAGAGAGAGAGAGAGACAGAGAGAGAGAGACAGAGAAGGAGAGAGTAGGCGAGAATATACTTTTGCGATCAATAAACATAACGCCCCTTGAAAATGATAAGGGTCAAAGGTCAGATAACATAAAGTGGCCTTGTGGCTGATATCTGAAGGCTCGTATTGACTACACAAATAATTTCGTGGTGTGTGATTGTGGCCTGGGCACTTGTGTGTTTAGGAATGGGAATTTGTGTTTTTTGGCCTGGGCACTTGTGTATTTTGTTCTGTGCAATTTTTTTGGCCTGAGAACTTGTGTGTCACTTGAAATGTTTATTTTAGACCATGGCTGGTCACTTTTACTGGGTATTTTAGACTGGGAACTTTTGGCCTGGTCACTTGCAATGTGTATTTTAGACTGGGAACTTTTTGCCTAGTCACTTGTAATGTGTATTTTAAACTGGGAACTTTGGCCTGGTCACTTGTAATGTGTATTTTAGACTGGGAACTTTTGGCCTGGTCACTTGTAATGTGTATTTTAGACTGGGAACTTTTGGCCTGGTCACTTGTAATCTGATGTTTAGGGCTGTTCACTTGTTTTTTGGTCTTTGCACTTGAAATGTTTAAAATGGACTGGGAACTTGTTTGTTTTGTACAGTGCTAAAAGAGTGTGTTGGCCTGGGCACTTTTTGTTATGTATCTTTTCCTTCACTCAGAGCTTCTGCACATCTACTGGAGGGAGTGTCATGCTAGTATTGGATATAAGCTACTGTCCATTAACACTGACACCAGTTGTATGAAAAGCAATTTATTTCCAACTATACAAACCTATACATGACAATTGGTCCATGGCATCAACTGATATTACACGCTTTATTATCACAAACTTAATCAACAAATCAGTCAATCTTTTAAAAGTTAAGACCCAAATATAACTAACATATGAAATAAATCAATCACTCCATCTTCTTAAGTGATTGGTGCACCATGACTAATTTAGACCATAAAGTAAAGGAAAGAGAATTTAACAGAAAGGGGAGATAATTCAACAGGAAATCTATACTATTACTATAACTTAGTACAATTGCATATTCACAATCCCATTAATTGGCATGAACATGAATAAGAGCTATCAACATTATACCTTATATAAGAGGCAACTCATGGTCATTATGACAGATGGAATAGTTGCTACATTTATAAAGGGCAAGAATACAGATTTCAAGAATGTGGTCACATTGAAATTAAGAAAACAAAATTTTCCTAAGCGTTTTTTCTGAAATTGTGAATTTTATCAAAGCAATTAATGAACCATGGCAGTTATTTCCTCTTTAAATCCTAATAAAATACGCAAAAAATAATTTTACTTATCAGTTTTGCCCCCTGGACATTTAAAGCACATTAGCTCTGCACAATGATAAATTGAGCCGCATAAGGTTATTTCCAGCACATGCTCACAAACATGTGTAAAATAAAGATAAAAGTTCACACATGCTCACTTTCTAACACTAAGTAACCTCACACTCAACACATCCTTACTTGCCATTCATTCATTTTGTAAAGATCCCACTATTTGCGGGTGAAACTGATCTCTCTTTATATCAATAAACCACTCATCTCTCTTATATCAATAAACCACTCATCTCTCTTATATAAATAAACCTTTCATCTCTCTTATATCAATAAACCACTCATCTCTCTTATATCAATAAACCTTTCATCTCTCTTATATCAATAAACCACTCATCTCTCTTATATCAATAAACCACTCATCTCTCTTATATCAATAAACCACTCATCTCTCTTATATCAATAAACCACTCATCTCTCTTAATTTAAATAAACCACTCATCTCTCTTATATCAATAAACCACTCATCTCTCTTATATCAATAAACCACTCATCTCTCTTATATCAATAAACCACTCATCTCTCTTATATCAATAAACCAATCACCTCTCTTATATCAATAAACCACTCATCTCTCTTATATCAATAAACCACTCACCTCTCTTATATCAATAAACCATGGCCACCAAGTGATTTGAAAACTAGAGCTCCCAAAGAAATGCTTCAAGCACTTCTTAACCCCAGGTTGTGCTATCAAAAGGGCATCATCTTACTTTACCTTCAAGAGATTTGTTTGATTTTGGGCTACTATTTTTAAACTCTCTGTTATCTCTTTCATGTTCTAAGATATCCTATTACAAGTCTTAAATCTGAGCATGGAATCAAGGTGTAGATGAGGCTCATCAAGGTTAACAACTTCAAGGTTAAAGGTCACTTTATTAACAAAAAGTTCTGAAAAAAAAATTGTTTCTTTTTTTTATGGACAAGATGCAAATTTTTTATTTGTATTAAAAATCAACAAAACATGCTCAGTGTTATTAACTTGTTATCTTGTATTTGTAAGTCATTTAACTGTTCCATTTGTATGAGATATTTAAAAACATTCCCCAACCCACGGACCTTATTTTACCAAGTCACAAGGAAAAACATCAAATTTAACCCTTTCCGAGCTCTACAGTTTACATTGGGTGGTATCAAAGGGGTTAAGAGATAACTTTTTTAAAATCACAGCCAGAATTGGTGCTTAAAGGGATTTTAATTTTAAAAATACATTTTGTCATTAAACTTCATAAATACATTTCTTTCACAAGAAAGAAAACTCAATTTATTGATCATGTCAATATGCCAAAATCCAGTAGGAAGCTATAAGGTTTTTAAATCAATAAACTTTGAGATGGCAGCATCGAAATCGGTTTCAGGTCGGTGAAAACCGAAGAGTCATGTCATCTGTGGCTGATTAAAATGGGTTCAACTTGACAGGTTCTATGGTTTCTTTCAGTGAGTTGATGAGTCGGTTCCCTGTGATAATACTGGTTGTAGCCACCACATAGTCAGTGCCCCCTGGTGGGGAAAGGAAAAGATCTTGTTATCACAGCAAATTCATGAAAACAGATTTCCATTAAAACATAATAGGGGGTCAAAATAAAAGAATAATAGAAAAGAAAAAAAAACCAACAAGAAAAGATGTATTTTGTATTTACTTTTGAAGCCTTTGTCAGTATTTATTATGAACTGTTTACGTTTTGATTAATAGTCATTAAATAACGAAATTTTACCAAAATATTAACTATTGATTCATTTATTAATTACTCATCTGTCCATTCTTTTCAGGGCATAAGCACATAAAAAAATTTACTGCAAGGATTATGCTTAAGAGAACATTTGCATCATAATTCATGAGATCACAATTTCAATAAGTCAATAACCGGAATATTTATCATGTTTTCTTTTTAATGACCAGTATCAAGATTCTTACCAATTACCAAAAAATCATTAAGTAGTACAATAGAATACAAAGATGGAAAAGAGAGTTTGGGAAACATAAGATAAAGATCACTGTGAGGAAAAACAATGGATGAGGGTAGAAGTTCAATAAAATGCATTGAAGGGAAAAACTATTCAACTGAGCATCATTAAAAAAATATGTAAGTGTTACATTGCATCTTTAGGTTTGTTACGTAATTTTTAAAAATCACAGATGAATATAACCAAATTAACAGAGAATGCAGATTATTCAGTTGCTGTAAAATAATAAAAGATCAACTTTTGAACAAATTATGAGTTATAGGATACATTTTTTAAAAACCATTTGAAAATTATTTTTTTTACAATATTTGCTTATACCATTCACAGAATTGTGTAAATAATTTTAAATGTTTATATATAAACTTTTTGAAAAAGCATTTGAGTATCAAAACATTTTAGTAAGAACAGTATTTAAGAGTACCCAAAGGTTAGACTCAATCAGATTTTTCTGTAGTTTTTGGAGAATGGATTTTAAAGCAGGGAAGGGAGGGGGGGGGGACCTTTTCTTGGCAGTTGGAACACACAGTTACTAGATTCAAATCCTACATGAGACAGAGGCTGCTAGTGGACACTTCCACCATCTGGATGGTAGCGTTGAGCACCTTCAATCAGCTCTTCCATTAATGAGTTCCCAGTAATGATACGGGTGGTAGCCACAACATACTCTTGGGGGACACCTGAGTTAGCTTGCATGCAGACAGGCACAATTCATTGAGAAATATTAATAAAACAATGATTCTGTATGGAGCACCATCAGCGTTGTTAGTTGGGATAAAAGTGGGAATGTTTGTATAGAAGAAAGTTAGCGACATTTTTTTGTATGGAAGCTACATGCCATCATCTTGGCAGGAAACAGAAGAGGTCAATTAGTGATTACTTCTTTGATATCAAGAAAACAGGACAACTAGTTATAGGGCATTTTGTGAATGAAGAGGTAAAATCTCAATAGCTTCTATACAGGTGCTAGTTTAAAGGTCTGATGTCTGAGACATGTAGTTGTTCTAGTTTAGAGGTCTGATGTCTGAGACATGTAGTTGTTCTAGTTTAAAGGTCTGATATCTGAGACATGTAGTTAAGTATTTACTTGATAAGATAAAAGACTGAAGAGATGACCAGCTATTACAATATCAAGAAACATATAGCATATACGTCCACTGTTTTACTATGCATTTCTTATACATGACTACCCAGTGTGCTATCCAGCTGTTTCCATATTTATCATTAGACCTAGAAATTCAAAAACGCTTTATTCTGTATACATGATTACTAACTTCCAGTAATAATAGCATTACTATAGTACACAGCCTAATTTGTCCATTAAAAAATGGCTCATAAATAGGATATCAAACATAACAAATATTTGTTGGTACCACATGAAGCTTAACCAGTGAATAATTTTTTGATACAAAATTCGGCGGTATATCACAGAGAAAAAGCCATCAATTTTATACAAAGAAAAAACTAAGCCCCCATCCCTTTCACGGTTTCCATATTTTTAAAATCAGAACTTTAAAACCTGTCAAAAAGCATGTTCATATTAATATTACAATGATTAAATTCTTTACATCTCAGAAACAATTAGGCATGTAAATTTTATATTTTTTACTAAAAAATGCATAGCCTGGAGGTGACTAAACTAAAAAAAAATCTACATTGATATCAAAAAAAGATATTGATAAACCCCTAATCATAATATCCTTATGGATAGGGACCCATTTTCAACAAACAAGATGGTGGCCGCCTTTGTGTTTCTAGATACGGCCCCAAGAAACTTGTCAATATTTCTAATATGAAACCATTCGACAAATAGAATACCATACCAGACAAAAAGACTTTAAGTTAAGACACCATGACTGCTAGTAAATATAAGACTATAACAAAATATATCTCACTGTGACCAAGATCACAATAACAGACTTGCTCTGTAGTATAAAAAGTGATTGTTATTAGCTTACCGTCATCCTGCTGTGCCAGAAACCGTAAGGCTGCCACCTCTGCCTGGGTGACACCACCCAAAAAGAAAACCAGAGTCAACTTCTGCTCCCCCATGCTGGATTGAGAAGATGTTACAGATGCTCCTGTCAATGGAAAGTCAATCATTGGATACTTGTACAAAACTAGGATCTTTTCTTGACAAAACTAAATGTAAAGTAATAATACTTTCTAAAATCCTTGTTATCAAAATCTCTTTATGTCAGTCGTAGCAAAACAAACAAACAAAAAACTCACGTCTTTTGCGCAGCCCCATGGGAATTTGTTGGACTTCTTCCACTTTGGGACCTGGTAAGATGTTGAGAACCTCTGTGATGCTTCGCCACCCTGGACGTGCCAAATATTGGGCAAGTCTGACACTTAAAGGGGCGTAACCACTATACACGTATGCAATGTCATTAGGATTCTGGGGAATAAAATTGAATGAGGGCAACATTCATATAATAATTTGTTTTGAAACATTAGCTCCATCTAGCTGATATATTTCCTCTTGAAACTGATTGTCTGGATTGACAGTCGATGACTTCTGGGCTAAGCATAATTAAGTCATTATTTTGTTCCATCTGAGGTTGCTTTATATTCTTTAATATTGCACTTAAAAGTTAATATAAAACTTCTTATTCTGGTGGAATGAAATAAGCAGATCATCATTTTTTTTTTCTCAAGTGTAACTAATTTACAACTCTTTTTCCATAAATGTAAAGTTAATAGTATAGCAGTCATATTTTTGGATCCATTCTTTTAATTATTTTCTACTGAGATTAAAATCAAGTACGTTGGAATGTTTGCTTAAACTAAAATAATCCCTACCACCCACCTCAAAGCCTCTGTCGGAACATCCAACTAGGAAATGTCTACCTTGAATTTAAGGATAAAAAATAATGATCTAGCCTGTTCATCAACTTCCTCGACAATGAACCCGAATGTTTCCTGACAGTATAAATATCTAACCTGTTCATTAACCTCCTCAACAATTAACTTGAGTGTTTTCCTAATAGTTTGATAAAAACGTGTGGAGTGGAGACGAAGGAATCCAGTTTTTTCAAGGTTAGATAACGTCACCAGGTGTTCAAAGCCGTAAGTCTGTGAAGTAGAAGGCAAAAGAAAGAAAAACATGTCAAAACATTTAATTGAAATTCAAATCTCTACCTCAAAGATGCCAACCTGTGGGATCAAAAAAATGTACAAACTGCTGGTAAACCATACAGGTTGGCATGGCTGGCCAACTTATGTTTTAATAGAGCTGTATAAACTTCTATCTGATATTTTTTAATGTCATCTATGTGTATAACAACTTGGGGTAGTCATTTCTTATCTGTATTAGTATTATGGAGCTAACTTGATGAAGATAATAGAATAGAAAGCTTACTAAAACTAGTTTTAAAATTTAAAACTAAGTTTCAGAGAAACCATAAAAAAAAAGAAAAGAAATCAGCTTTAGTTCAGGAGATGTCAGCTCAGTGTTGATCTAATGGAAAACTAAGACGGATCTCTCCATGTCAAGTTTGAAAACTAATCACCTGAATAATCTCCCTTTTGTAATATTCTAAAACTTTAGGCTTGAGTCCATCATTACAGAGAGATTGTATGCAGACCAGGCGGAGGACCTTGCAGAGAGGCTCCATTCTCGCTATGCAGTCTTCAATGTAGGGATTCACTTTGTCAGTTTCTAAACCATGGGTCAACTCTGAGGATCAAAGGGCAAGTCAGATGTAGGTGAAATTGTCAAGAAATTACCTGGGATCAAACTTTGTACAGTTTTTAAATAAATCTTTCACTACTCAATATGACATAGGCAGAACTTTGTACATAAATCTATCAAAAATAAATATGATTTAATTAAATGAGGGGATAAACATAATGCAATTACAATGCAGGCATTTTTTACCCTTCAATTTAATTTATGGTGTTATGTGAATTTGAAATATAAAAAACAAACAACAAAAATTAATTTAAGATTAAAAGTAAGTTGTTTTAATCAGTAACTGAACCTAGTCTCAGACAATTGACAGAATTTAATCAGTAATTGAACAAAGTCTCAGACAGCTGGTAGACTTTAATCATTAATTGAATCTAGTCCAGACAATTGGCAGAATTTAATTGTTAATGAAACTATGAATGATATGACATCCAAAGACAAACCACTACTACATTCAGCATTATTTACGCTTGCAGACATTCTTACACCATCAATAAAAATGTACTCCTATTTAAAGATGACAAAGGCCCAATTTTTACCAAGGTTGTAACCAGCAATGAAATTTGATGCCTTCAGAGGCCTATGGAGTCTTTACCTTGTTGGCAGCGCAGGGAATCAAGAAACTCATCAGAGTCTGTGACTTCCTTGATCAACTCAGCTATTGAAGTATCTGAAATAGTACACAGCATCATTTAATTTTTTTCTTAACTGAATCAACATAAAACTGGTGTTCACTTATGAGCAGCTCATTAAAAAAATAAACAACACTTGAATAAAACTTAATTTTTATGGTACAGTAAATTATAACATAAATTAAAATATTATCTTCACGCTACTCATAACAAACATAGCTACTGAATGTTACACATTTTTAATAAGAAGATTTCAAAAAGGATTTTATTGTACTCACGTATGCCTAATGATGAACGTGCTGCTTGCAAGTGAGGGAGCTTAGACACAAACTGTTTCATTTCTCCAACTGTCTTGGCAGCATGTCTCTCCTTTTTTAAAAAAAAAAAAAAATCATAGCATTACTGATAACATTAACAAAAATATACAGATTTACATCATCAGTTAGATGAACAATTAAATAAGGAAAATGGATTTGCCTACATAATGATCATTGATAATAAAATGAAGTCCAATCATCCATCCATCCCTCTTGCACTACAGCCCATTTAGGGCTTAGGTCTGCCTCAGCACATCCTTCCACTCAGACCTAACTGATGCTTTTATTTTCCATGCTTGAATTCCCAGCTGCTGTAGCTTTTCGACATCATCCATCCATCTAAGCCTAGGTCTGCATTAGAGCTGATTTCCTCTGGGGTTTTGGTGGTGTGCCCTCTTCACTCCTCTGTCATTTGGCATTCTTTCTAAGTGTCCCTCCCAGCTTAGCCTGCCCCCTTTTTTTAAATTTCTGTTACTAGCATGGGTTCCTGATATGGGCTGTACAATTCATGGTTGGTTCATTTTCTCCATCCATATTCATCCTTTTTTGGTCCATATATTTTCAGGAGATCTTGTCTCTCCCATGTGTTTAATATGTTTTATGCCAATTTTGTTAGGGTGCAAGTTTCACTTGCGTATGTTACAACTGGTCTGATTACAGTTTTATATATAGTTTCCTTTGTTTTTATGGTAATTATGTTTTTACTTTTGAGTATTTCCTGACTACTGAAGTGTGCCCTCTTTCTGGTCCATATTCTTTCTTTTATTTCTGTTAGTAATTCATTTCTTGCATTTATTAAGGATCCTTAATTTCAATTAATTTACTTTACGAAAGTGTGGTTTTTAATTTTAAATGGTTTTATCTGTCTGTTCTTCTCTTATCAAAGTAATGTATTTTGTTTTTTTTTGGTTGTTAACTTCTAGCCCTGCTTGTGATAATGCGTCTTCAAATTCAATAAAGGCTTTTAATATATCTCTACTACTTTTCCCTAACAGTGTTATGTCATCAGCATATGCAAAATAATAAAGAGGTTTTTAATGTAGAGAGTGCCCATTGATTGTGGGTCTCCTTCAGAAAGTATCCTGTTATTATTCCTCGGGTGTCAATATTTATGTTTCTTAGGTCTCTAATGTTAGGTTAAATAGGATACAAGACAGTAAGTCCCCTTGTCTTAGGCCGCATCTAATCTGGAATTCCCTTGAATATTCTCCTTGAACCTTGATTTTGCTTTTTGGGTTGTTAATGTTACATGTATTAGTCTTGTCAGTTTGTTGGGTATCCCAAACTCCTGCAGAGACTCATATAGATATTTTCTTTCGATGCTGTCATAGGCCATTTTATAGTCCACATAGAGTTGGTGTACTGGGATGTTATATTTGTAACATTTCTCAATAGGCATCTGATCAGTCGTTGTTCTGTTTTGCTTGAATCCACCTAGTATTTGTTCAGTGTACGGTTGTAGTATTTTGGCAATTAGTTTTGTCATTATTTTGTGTAACATTTAATAGGGAAATAAAATAAAATAAAAGTATAAAAATATATGAAAACTTTTGTCATTGGGAAATTACAAAATAAAAACCTTTCTTCATAACTAAAGGCTGGTAAGCACCGAGAATGACATTATAATATACAGGACAACAGTGACAATAGGCAGACACAAATAAAGACAGTTGCAAGATGATCAGAATGCGACAATAGGCAGACATAGATAAAGACAGTTCATAAATGAGCAGAATGTGACTATAGGCAGACAAAGAAAAAGACTGTTGATAACTAAGCAGACACTAATAAAGACAGTTGACAGATGATTTGAATTTGACAATAGGCAGACACAGATAAAGATATTTGATGAGCAGAATGTGACATATGCTGACACAGATAAAGACAGTTGCAAGATGATCAGAATGCGACAATAGGCAGGCATAGATAAAGACTGTTGATAACTAAGAAGAATGTGAAAATAGGCAGACACTAATAAAGACAGTTGACAGATGATTTAAAGCAGAATGTGACAATAGGCAGATACAGACAAAGACAGTTGATAAATGAGCAGAATGTGTCAATAAGCATACACAGACAACAAGCAGACACAGACAATAGGCAGACACAGATAAAGACAGTTGATAAATGAGCAGAATGTGCAATAAGCATACACAGACAACAAGCAGACACAGACAATAGGCAGACACAGAAAAAGACAGTTCATAAGTGAGCAGAATGTGTTGATAAGCAGACATGAATAGACCACCAACACCTAACACACTGACAATAATTCAGTTACAATAATCTTCCACTATGTTAATAACTTAAATATTTCACTCTTCTGCATTTAGTACACATTAGTATTCTGGCTTTCAATCTCATCCCTCCCATGTAGACCCATGCATTTAGCACACATTAGTATTCTGGCTTTCAGTCCCAGCTTCTTCCCATGCAGACCCACATAATGACTCACATCGAATTCCGCAGTGATGGTCTTAGCCTTGCGGCTAACTATAGAGCCGACAGCATTGAAGTTTTTGTCCCGCAGCTCTGCATACAACTCATCGGCTGAGTTGAGAATAAATTTCTTTGGCTCAGTTAATGCTTCATCTTTGGTGTTCTTTTTCTCCTCTGCCGTTAAAAATTTTTCCGGAGGAAGTTTGACGTTAGCTGAAACAAAGCACAAATATTTAATGCTCTTTAATCTGTATTTTAAATGAACAACCCTCTCACACATCGTAAGCTGTGAAGTCAAATTGAAAACAAAATTTTTTATAACAATTTGTTATGGTGCAACCTTAACAAACTACTTAAATTTTGTTTCAAAAAGTGGGAGAATCATTTTCTCCTTGCTCTCACTTACACCGGAGCAAAGGGAAATATTTTTTTAAAAAACATTTTTTTTAAAGATCATGTAGTTTATGCAACAGCTTTTCATTTTTTTTTTAATGTCTGTTGAACAAACATTAATTTTATTTACATTTTGACAAAAGGGCCCATGAAACTCCGAAAATTAAGGGTGTGACTTATCTGAGGGTGAACCGCAAATACCCACTCTGACAACCGCCAGCTAGAGGTGTGGCCTATCTCCTGGTGTATCCTTTATGCGAGTATATACGGTAAATCACAACTTTATAATCAATGCAATAAAATGTATTATTTTAGCAAGAAAAAAAGACATTATAAGCCCCCCACCAAAAATGAGTTTACTAAAATGTTAAAAACTCATTAGTATCCTAAACAGTGGTTTGCTAATTGTCCTTCAGGCACTTGACTCATAACAGAGATGTCTTTGATCATAGTAACATGTGTTTTCTTATTTCTAAAATGTGAACCAGTGCTGATTGCAGCTTCAAAATTCACTTCTTCACTGCATAAAGGATTAAACACTTTGACGACACTGACACCAAAATAAATCCAAACAAAACTTACTGTTTTTAATGTTAAAGATCTCATCAATAAGACCCTCGTAGGTCAGCTGAGACAGGAGAGGCGTCAACAGATCAACGTTGCGGTCCAGGATGAGCAAGTTGTCTATCTGTGGTGTGATCTGGGGTTCAACCCCTCCAGTCTCAATCTTCATTCTCCTCATCATTTCCACCACTTGCTGCAAGGTTGACAGGTAAAAAATGTCATTGCAATATGTACACCATTCACATAACATGCAACATTTCACTGGACAAAAGCACGAACAGCATCTCATTATCTGAGGACAAACTAAGTAAACTCATGTTTTAGCTGTGTCATAAATACAAAGGCAAAACCTGTTGGTTGTTGACAGTAAAAGTCATGAATCTAACATGATAGCTGAGTAAGAGTTTCCTGTGCACAGCTGGGCTTACGTTCATAACTGCTATAGTAACATTGGATTTCTTTAATTAAACAATAAGGTAAGCTACCTTTGCACAGTCCCCTTTGCCAGAAATGTATGGGATTGTCCCATATAAGGCCTGCAAGATCATCAGTGATTGGGCAGCAAAGAACATGCAGGTGAAGTCGTTCTCCAAGTAGCATTCCTAAATTAATGACAAAATGTAGGATAAGTTGAAGTAATGTAATGTTATCACAATTATCTCCATTGACTCATAAAGCAACACTAGGGTATACAAAAATAGTAACTATGTGCATCATCAATGATTATGCTAACAATCAGTTATTTTATTAATATTTTATCAAGTAAATGAATTATTGCCAAAGACAACAGCAAACAAAACTAAACACACCCTGTATGATTCATCCATCTCCATAGACAACAAATCTGAATCAAATGGAATCAGGCCAAGGTTAAAGGCATCTACACTTGAAAATGATCCATAAACACCTAGTTCCTGGAAAAAAAAAAGATATGTAAATTCATACAGTTTGAAAAGACTTTTAAAATAAAGCTATGATAAAAATCTAAAAACAAGATAAAAGTAAAAGGAGATGCACTGAGTAAAAACTGTAGAGCAGTGGTTCTCAACCTTCCAAATGCCGTGACACTTTAATAGTTTTCCTCATGTTTTGGCGACCCCCAACCAGAAAATTATTTTCGTTTCTACTTCATAACTGTAGAGTATATTTGTTTTCTGATGGTCTTAGGCGACCCCTGTGAAAGGGTCATTTGACCCCCAAAGGGGTCCCAACCCAAAGGTTGAGAACCGCTGATGTAGAGATTTACTTTTTCAATATTCAGCAACAGCAGATTAAAAATATGTTGTAAAAGTTCAGTTTAAGAAATCACACTATCCATCATATTTGTATAATCAAGACTTACTTTGAGTTTTTTTTCACACAGCAAACTATGTCTTGGAACAAACAATAAGTAGAATTCTTTCCTCACATGACTGCCTTTTACTTCCTCACTGAAATCATCAAATGCGTATTGTAATAATTCAGTTAACAAATGATATGAAATTTCCCACTGATAATTACAAATAAGGTGTTCCACGAAGGAATCTATTTCTAACCTCATTTCAAGAACTGCTTCAAAGAGTTTAAACATTGGTTTTCAGGACTACTTCATACCTCCCTAGGAAAGCTGGAAAAACTGGAGTGGATTGTGATTAATCTTCACAGTAACAAGGAACTGACACTGACAGGGGATTATGTTTAATCCTGACAGGAACAAGGAACTGACAATGAAATGATTCTTGATGGCCAACTATAAATAATATCACAGGCATTTTTCTTAATTTTTTAAAACGTATCAGAGAATCCAATGAAGCTTACATGAAGCTTATAAATGTTTACTATGTTTCTTAATATTGAAACTTTACAATATTTTTACAATTACAATAAACTGACTTATTTAGTTCTCATTCTAGAGAACTTAAAATTTGTGTAAGTTAAAAGCAAGACTCACCTTAACAAACACTGGGCTATTGTTTCCATTAGATTTAGTCGAGGGCGAACAATGAAGATGATATTTTGCACTTGGCTGGTTGGCAAACCAGAAGACTGAAGGCGAAACATTCTTTCAACCTCATGATGTTCCTAGTCACAAAGATTGATAATAAGATTGATACTGAATTAATTCTTGAATATTATTATTTTTCAAAATAACACATTAATATTTTATTCAGAAAAGTACACTTCAAACATGTTTCCAACTTATGAAAGGGATTTAAGGTAATAAAATATTACATACTTAAATCTCTGCAATATAAATGAGCCCCAACATGAATTTTACTATCTATAAGACACCATAATAGCCCCTTGAAGACCAATGACATTTTTGGAACTTAAATTGTCATAAAAATTCTAATTTTTAAGATTAGACTATATCCATAAAACTTCTTACCTTGAGCATGGAGGCCTCCGCTATTAAGCCAAATGGTCCTGTCAAGCCATCATCCCATACTAAAGCCTGAAAATCAAATTATGAAATATAAAAATAATAACGGGCTACACTATGGCTGAGTAGTCATTGCAGATGGCCAAACGGTACTATTTACTAATTATCTACCCTGTCAGGAGCAACTAAAAAGACTCGATCAGTAGGATAAACACAAAATGTGACTTTTAACATCAATTTTAATAAACACTACCAAATTTGAAATCAATAAATGGGTTATTGAAGTTTATAGATTACTTGCTGTGACCCTGATGTGAAAAGAAAGAGAGGAAGGCCAAAGAAAACATGGAGGCGCGAGCTAGAGGCAGACATGCACAATATGGGATACACCTGGAAGCATCTGGAAAGGAAGCACAGGACCGTGATGAATGGAAAATTATTGTGGAACGCCTATGCCCCAGATGGGGTTAAAAGGCATAAGAAGAAGAAGATTAATGTCTTTATTAGTTAAGAAGTGCTAAATTGTGTAAGTAATACTCAGTAGGCATATCTCCAAAAGAAAATCAGTAAGGGGGGTTGGTGTCACGGGACAATGTTCCTTAACAGAGATTGGCCAAAGCTTATATTGTCAGCTTTAATTTAAGCCTAATCAGATTATTATACTATTTCATTTAACTAAAGTAACAAGATTTTTTTTTAATGTGCACACTTTGTATGCAGTGAAACTATTATTATGGTAATTATAGACAGATTTAGGCCTACATTTTAATTAATAATTTTAATCATAATAATTACCACACACAAAATGTTTAAAGCTGGATTTTATTATTACTGCACATATTACTTTGGCAAAAAGAAGATGGGTAAAAAAAATTGCAGACTATGATCCCCTAATCATTTAAAACTAGTATTATACATCTAACTATACCAGGACAATTAGGTCTATATTATAAATTATAATTATAGCAATATAGCCAAATATGAGGAAGGCTATAGCACAGCGTTAAAATATTAATGTTGATTTTATAATAATTAGTTCTGAGGACACTGAGGTCAGGAACGTAATTTCAGACTTTTTTCGATAGGGGGGGGGGGGGGGGGGAGAGGGAGTGCCACAGTACATAGCAGATTGCAATTTTAATAAAACCTGAAAATTCAGGGGAGGGGGGGGGGGGCAAATGCCTCCCTCTGCCCTACCCAAATGATGTCCCTGGCTGAAGTGCTGTCGCTACTCACTAGTAATAATAAATTAACGGGGCAATACTTCGCCATTATCATTGATAGTGGGTTTTTAAAGTTCCAATTTTGGTTTGATTTGATCGGCTGGAGTACCAATAGCTCACTAGAAGCTACTAGTTTACTACAAATAAATAGCTCTCTAGAACTGCTAAAAGTATATACTATTATTATATAGTATAATAGTATATAATATATTATATTTTATAATTTTTCCTTTTAATTTGGATACAAAAAATAGCCATCCATAAAAAATTTCAGTCACTACGATCAATTTATTATGGTTAAAATAGATTTACCTTTGAACCTTTGCACTTGTCAATGCATTCTAGAAATGAACGACGATAATAATCCCTCAAAACTCCTAAATTCAGCTTAGATGTGTTGAGATGGGCCGCACCGGAACCGGCCATTTTTTTAATCTTCTAAACAGCAGACACCAATAATAGTGTTGTTGCCGGGATCATTCAATATAAAAATGTAGTTATATACTTTGGACTTGTGTTGCTTCATAATTAGATGTATTGTGCCAGATTAAATATTTTTAATTTTGAAAAAATATAATTAATTTTTAGCTTTAATAAAATTTATATAAAATCATAACATAACATATTTTTAAACATTTTAAGTACGGAGGCCTCTTCAAAAAGAAAGCAAATGAAGTTCTTCAATATTTCAGGTAAGAACAAGCAGTTCACTGCATTTTTAATATACGGATCAGGCTTGTTTTATTTTCAATAAAAAATAATTTAATAAAAGTCATTCCAAATAAGTTTTAGGTTATGAGTCACTTCAGTTATTATTTATAATGCAAGAAAATTAACATCATGTCCAGTCTTCTTCATTTCTAATACTCTTTCAACTAAATTTTTAGGAGTCTTGTTATTATATTGTGCTAATCTTTCAGCCATTTTCTAATACTAATACTTTTATTTTATTAGATAGGCTGTCTAGGGGAACCAATTTTTTTAAATCCTCTTTTTTTTTTTTTGGGGGGGGGGGGGGGTTTTGCCAAAATAGCGTGACATAATTTATGAATGGCCCCTATACACAGAAACCTACATTAAATACTTTGTTTGCCCAAGCAGGTAATCTAAAAATAGGTTTAAAAACAGTATAGTTTGATATTTTATGTAATAGTATTATTTGATGCAAAATAAGTTCTTCATTAATTCATGGTTTCATCATAAAAATAATATATTCTAAAATGCCAAAATTGTAACATCCAGTAACTAGCAGAAACTATTTGGCACTGCTCAACCTTACTAGAATTTCTTAAAACCTTACTGAATCTCTTGTGTAATTTTTATTAATTTTTTCTTATGTATGAATATGAGGCTTACATTAGCGCCAGGTTCCGCTATTAGGCTATTAGTTTATTAATTACATAAATAACAATTTTTTAATTAATGAATATATTCTGCAAGACGAAAATTTGTATGTTTTCAAATATCCGTATTCTATTTAATAAAGCTCCCTCAACCTGTAAAAATGTTTTATTTTCTACATTATATCTTAAAATCTTTTTGACGCTCAAATTTTGAGGTCTCATCACATCGGAAAAGTAGTAGTAGATTGCTTTGTAAGCAAATTTATATCACAGGTTCACCCTAAAATTATGAATATTTTAATCTGCACAATCATATATTATATCTTATACTCTTGTAATATATTTTGTGCTCCGATTTACTCACAATACAGCGTAAATTTTACAAAAAGATATACCAGATTAATGCTAAAATATAAATTTTTGATATAAGTATTAATTTGAAAGCTTCTTGGGGAACTCATTGGCACATCACTATGCGAAGTGTAAACATCCGGAGGTAATTTGGCTGTGTAGGCGTGTATGGAAACGGAAAATATAATCGAGAAGTGGAGATGGCGGTGGTAAATCAGTTGCGCCATTGACTCCCTATTTACAACCACTTCTCTTCTAAGAGGCCTCGGAAATAGCCGTAACAAAATGGCATCAGAAGCAGAAGAACGACAGCGACTTTTGCGAGCAGTCAAAAAAGAGGTGAGAAGTTTTTTCTTTGTCAAAATAAAAATATACATCGAATATAAAATGGCCGTGATCGACATTTCGTGATGCGATGCACATAATTTATTTAGCATGATTTATGCCGAATAACCCAACATTGAAGCAAAGCCAGGATCTGAGATTGGATACGATTTGAAAAACTATGTTGATGATGCATCAATGTTAAAATACAACAATTTTTTTTTCCAGTTTCCCCTGCCTTTTTTATGTCGAGTTGAGAATTTGAAAATGAAATTAAAGGACCTTAAATTAACTTGCCTTCCTTAAAGTTAAGTTTAAGACTAAAGCTCTTACTCTTAGGCCTCCGCTTAGGAAGCTGAGGCTAATTTCTTAAAAAAATTTCTTTTAATTTAGAGTTACAAATCAGAAATAATCAACAATAAAAATAGGCTTGTGCAATAGAATAGTATAAATATTATTAATTATTAGTCTAGTTCTAGTCCTATTTATAAAAAAAAAACAACCAATATAATTATATAGAATATAGGTCAAGCTATAATTAATACTAATAATAATATTAATAAATACTAATAGTTAGGTTAAAGTTTATTGTCCAAATGATCTAGTAGTAGCTTATAACTTAGTTCCTACAAAACTGCCATAATCAAAATAGATTTTGAAATGGCCTATTCAATTAATTATTTACACTCATTTTCACATAGCCTAATAATAATAGTTGTTATTGTGGTCTGAGCAGTAAATAAATGTAGGTCTTGGAATTGAAAGTCATAGCCTGGCCTATTCATTACTCAAATCAGTTACATTTTAATTTTTGCAGATTTGCCTTTTATATCAAATCATTTATTACATTTACTGTACATGCCCAGTCATGAATTTGTTTGTTAAAAGAGACGATTATTTGTAAGGTGCAAAAACAGACATTTCAAGATCGTTCGTGACTGTAAAACAAATAAATGATAATTAAATGATAAGAATTAGAGATGTTCTTGAAATTATGAATTGCAGTGGGGGCTCTTATCAATTTTAATAGGCCTACAAATGTCAGTAAATGAAAATTTGAACATTTTAAGGCTTAAACTTTGAAGAAATCATAGCAACTTTTCCTTGGAGGCATAGCTAGACATTATACTTCATGATTTTCTTAATGGCTAGTTTAATCTAAAGGTATTATTATTAGCTCAAAGACATCCTTTTAATTCATTGAAAATGAAGTAAAGAAATTAATACTGCAATTAATTGATGCTTTCCTAGTATTTTTTCCCCCCTTACGTACAGTACAGTTGATAAAAAAAGGGCAAGTAAAAAATGTTAACAACCATGATTTTCTTAAAGAAATAATTGTAATAAAAAAGTTACAGATATGTATTCTGCAATCAATATCAATAAACAAGGTTTGGGTAACTGGAGATAACTTTTTTCAGATTTTATTTAATATATTACAATAATCATAAGATGAGTGGTTAGGTCAAGAGCTGGTGCAAACCTTTGCGTATTGGAATAATTATATGCATAAATACAAAATTTTAAAAATAACTTACTTCGTCAGTTCTAGAAATAGATGAGCTTTCAACTATATTATGTTGATCTGACCTTAGTGGGAGATCCATTTGGAATATTAACTTTTATAATGCATAGTTACAAAAATGATATCAGATATCAATTAAAAATTGGGTATCTAAAACAGATATTTGGTTAGCATAAGGGTTACTTAAGAGGGGTGGTGAATAATCTAAGAAACATTATTTTTATAGTGAGTTTAGAACCAGATAAACAAAATTTTAGTCACTATATTTTCAACTTTTTTGTTTAATTTTTAGGTGAAGCAGATCATGGAAGAGGCTGTCACTCGAAAGTTTGTCCATGAAGAAAGTAGCAGTATCACATCTCTTTGTGGTAAGTGTTGATACAAATTTGTTCATTATATTTAAAATTTAAAAAAAATGGATCTACCTCCTTAAAATTAATCACTAAAATGACATTTATTGTGCTCAATACTTTTTATCTATCTAGCTGCTGTAGAAGCCTGTCTGTTGCACTGCCTCAAGAAACGTGCCCTTGGATTGTTCAAATATGGCTCAACCATGGCGCTATTGCAGAAAGTCTCAAAAACATTTGAGCCTGCTGCAGAAGTTTCCAGGCTTGTTTCCGACCTCGAGACTCCCAGCTCCACTGAGCTGTCTGGTTCAAGGTAAGTTTTGTCTATTTTTTCTTAAAGTTATAAAAAATCTTAAATTTTAGCTGGTGGTTTGATTATAAACCAATGCTTACCATTCTCTATCTGTTGACTTGCTGAGAATTTAAAAAAAATATTTTTATTTTAATCTTGATAGGCTGCATGACTAGTTTATTTACCATTTAGTAACTTATTTTGTAATATCCAAAATTATTTTTTTATTTAAATTGAAGTAAATTTATCTTGAGGCTGAAAATAAATGCTGAATCAGTTTATGCAAATCGCTGATTTCTTGTTTCCACAGAAAATCTCTTGATAACAATAAAAATCAAACAAAAAAATCAAGCTCAAATGTTTCGAGTCCTAAATACCTATGGCTTCGTGTGGCTATATTTGAAAAAAAACTTGCTAAAATCCTGGACTACTTGGTTCAGCACAACAGGTAATCTCATGGCTACTTTCTTGACTCTAGAGTAGATTTGAGCTGCTTTGAGAAAGATTTTGTATTAAGAATAGAGACCAGCTGCTACTGTGAGAAAGACTTCGTATTAAGAATAGAGACCAGCTGCTACTGTGAGAAAGACTTTGTATTTAGAATAGAGATTGGCTGCTATTGTGAAAGAAAGACTTTGTATATGTGACAGCTGATTATATTCCTTGTTTCATTATTGTTGAATAATATAAAAAAAATGGAAATTGTTGTTTCAGTTGTTCTTACAGTGCTAACCAAGTAGATCCAAGATCTATTAAGCTTTATTTCTGGTTTTCTTAACAGTAAATATTATGAGCCAGAAGCCCTTATAGCAGATCCTGTGGATGGGCCAATCTTTGCCTCTTTGTTGGGTAAGTTTGCATGTTATAGACCATATCATGTTATGTTAATTTGCAAGTTGTAGGAAAACTGCTCATTTAAGTGAAGACAATTAATCAAGACATATATCATCAACCCCCCCCCCCTTTCATTTCAATGACAATCTCAATTTTCTCACAACATCTGAAATCTTTAAAAGTTTTCTTCTGACCATAAGTGGCTATGACATTTAATTAGAAACTTTTTTTTGGTTATGTTTTTGAAAGTTATTACTAATAATGTTTGCCTTTACGTCATTATAAACTTCTTGCCATTACCAATTTAAGAAAAAGTAAATAAATCCCTCTTATTTGCTGATAAGGTTTTGTCTTGCACTTACATTTTTGTCAAAACAAAGGTCTTTTATACCAAATGGCTAGCTGTATAAGAGTACAATATCATCTGAGCAATGTGATTCTGGTGTATGGGTGAATATTTTAGACTGGAGGATGGTGTCATAAAATCAGAGTTTATCAACTTTAATATTATGTCATGCTTGGTACTAACGTGGCATCATTCAGTTGTCATATACTTAATAAACAGTTTAAACACCAGTTTTACTGCCATAAACCTATTTTGGACTGATTTATTGGATTTTTGATACCATAAAATGCCAACCCGTTATAAATAATTAATTAGCATCAACCAATATGGAGAGGTGGACAAATTGACTTTATTTGTATGAATCATAGTGGGTCCCTGTGTGTCTGCATATGAACCTTTTGTTTGTATGAATCATAGTGGGTCCCTGTGTGTCTGCATATGAACCTTTTGTTTGTGTGAATCATTAGTGGGTCCCTGTGTGTCAGCATATGAACCTTTTGTTTGTATGAATCATAGTGGGTCCCTGTGTGTCTGCATATGAACCTTTTTTTTGTATGAATCATTAGTGGGTCCCTGTGTGTCAGCATATGAACCTTTTGTTTGTATGAATCATTAGTGGGTCCCTGTGTGTCTGCATATGAACCTTTTGTTTGTATGAATCATAGCGGGTCCCTGTGTGTCTGCATATGAACCTTTTGTTTGTATGAATCATAGTGGGTCCCTGTGTGTCTGCATATGAACCTTTTGTTTGTATGAATCATTAGTGGGTCCCTGTGTGTCAGCATATGAACCTTTTGTTTGTATGAATGTTTGTATGAATCATTGCGGGTCCCTGTGTGTCTGCATATGAACCTTTTGTTTTTATGAATCATAGTGGGTCCCTGTGTGTCTGCATATGAACCTTTTGTTTGTATGAATCATTAGTGGGTCCCTGTGTGTCAGCATATGAACCTTTTGTTTGTATGAATCATTAGTGGGTCCCTGTGTGTCTGCATATGAACCTTTTGTTTGTTTGAATCATAGTGGGTCCCTGTGTGTCTGCATATGGACCTTTTTTTGTATGAATCATAGTGGGTCCCTGTGTGTCTGCATATGAACCTTTTGTTTGTATGAATCATAGTGGGTCCCTGTGTGTCTGCATATGAACCTTTTGTTTGTATCAATCATAGTGGGTCCCTGTGCACTTGATTACACAAAGATGAAGACTTCTGACCACTTCTGGACTGACCCACCTGCGGATGAACTTGTTCAGAGACACCGCATTCATTCCAGTGGAAGCCATGTGTTTACCTCGCCTGGATCTCCCAAACGCCAAGGATTGCAGGTACTTTTCATAGTCATTCATCATATTTTTTTTTTTATTATCTAGCTTTTTTTTAATACATCATTAGTCAGATTAGTTTTCAATTACAGTGATTCTTAAAATTGTGTCCAGGGCTGTTACAACAATGCAACACTTATTTTAGTTAGTTTCACAAAATATGTACTTAAATTTAAATCAGAGCCCCATCATCTTATTGATGGTAAGCACAGATTAGAACACAAATTTTAAATCAAAGAAAGGAAGTTTCATAGACTATTAAATTCTAAAAACCCCTGCTCTGTTACATTCAGGATTAAAAATTCCAGGATCACAGCAATTTTCAAAATTCATGAATTCCTCTATGGTTATTTTAAAGCTTTGATTTTTTACCAATAAAAAATATATTGTTATGTTTAGTTTAACTTAAATGTTTCTATTTATTTTAAAATCGATAAATAACTTGCTACTTTCGTTAGTCAAGATTGTTTAGTCATAAAATCATAAACTTTTTTTCTTCAGTCCCTTAAAAACATCCGAACAGCTTAACAGTTGTGTAAGCAGTTATGATACTTATGAAATGTTTGCATAATTTAACATAAAAATACAATTATTGCATGAAGTCAAATAGTGTAACATGAAAATAAAAATGATTGCTTGAGGTCATATTATTTAACATGAAATGAAAATGATTGCATGAGGTAAAAAAAAACAACAACATGAAATTAAATAAAATGGTTGCATGAGGTCAAATAATATAACATAAAATTAAAATAATTGCACGAGGTCAAATAATTTAACATGTAGTTTAAAGCATTGCACGAGGTCAAATAATTTTACATAAAATTAAAATTATTGCACGAGGTGAAATAATTAAACATAACATTAAAATCATTGCACAAGGTCAAATAATCTAACATATAGTTTAAATCATTGCAAGAGGTCAAATAATTTAAAATAAAATTAAAATGATTGCATGAGCTCCAAAAATTTAACATAAAATTTTAATAAAGTGGTTCCATGAGGTCAAATAGCTAGTCAATTTTAGGGCAAAAATAAACATTTAGTTTTTACAATGTCTGTGTCTGTGATGTGGGATGAACAATTAGCCAGAAATGTTATTAAATATTCCCTAAATTTTACACATCATTGAACTGTAGAGTTTTTTAAAAAAGAATTTTAGACAAGCTAAGGGTATTGAAGACATTTAGCTAATGGACATGTTCTTTACCAATAAGCTGAACTCACTCTTATTATGATGATGCCAGGTTCGACGGGATGCCAGCAACGCTACTGAAGAGACCAGAGAGACCAAAACATTTCATATGTCAGCCAGGGAATATGTGGAGTCTCTTCATCAGAACTCTAAACTGACACTGCTTTATGGCAAGAATAACGTTTTGGTGCAACCTGTGAGTTGGAATGTATCAGCTCTGTTTCAGTCCTAAACATCTCTAGCAATCATCTATCCTGGCTGTTGATGAAAATAACATGGCGATAGTCATATTTCTCTTGATAATGTATCAATTAAGTAGTGACTACTTTATTTATATTAAAATAGTATGATCTATCTTCTTAATTGATAATAATTATATATATTCAATGTCCAATACTAACAGACTAAATCATTCATCATTTTAAAATCTCTTGCAACAAGGACATTGGTCTTTGTGTTACATTGAAATTGGGTGTCTGTACCCACTAAAAATTATTCAATCCACTTACCATTATTTAATGAACAAGATGCTCTCAGACAATTAAATATTATGAAAAAAAAAAGCTGAAATCTTTTTTATGTCATAGCATCTCGTCATCATCATGTCCTTTCGTCCTTGGACCGTTGGGGCGCCAGAGATGTCATGAAAACTATCCTTCTCCATTCCTCTCTGTTTTCTGCACTATGCACTACTTCTGCACTGAGAATAGGGTAGTTTTCATTTTCCGTTGCTGGAGAGACATTAAGGATCTCTGGGTCTATCTTTATATTTTCATTATACAGCCCTGAGCAGTATTTAGTCCATCTTTTTAGGATATCATTTTCCTCAGTCAAACATCTACCATTTTTGTCTTGTATGGTAGTACTATGCCTTGCTTTGCAGTGCTTAGCTTTTTCACCAACTGGTATGCCTTTTTGCTAATGTTTTTCTTCAAGCTGTTTTCAATTTCGTAGCATTGCTCTTCAATCCAGTTCTTCTTTGCCCTTCTCATACCTTTTTTGATGGCTTGGTTAACTGTCCTATATTTATTGGCCCCCTCTGTATCTACCATCTTTGTTTTCTTTAACTTTGTTTTCATAGCACCTGCAGCCAACATAATAAATATTAAAATTAGCTGGTTACTGTTTCAAGAGAAACATGTGCAACTTCCCTTTTATTGATGGTCTCCTAATATTAGATAAGTACACCTGAAGTGCCTTCTTGTTAATTTGGGGCTTTTGCAAAGTTTTACGCGCATCAGATTTGACGTGCATTTTTATTCAGGGTTGTGTTCCTCAAGTTTGAAATGAATTAGGGGCACAGGACCCCAAAAATTCACACGTCACGATATAGAATGCTTTCTTTTTAACTTAAATAAAATTACTTGCAGTAGGTTGGCTCTTCTTCACCAAAAGCAATAGAAAAGTTTGTGGTAGTCATATCTTAATAGCCACATTGAGAGATTTTTAATATAATGGTGAGAATGAGGAGCTGATCAAATCTGTTCTTCAGCTGATATAACTTGTGCTTAATTTTTGTGTTGCTGTGACCAGAGAGAAGACAAAGAAGCCCTGGCAGGCTACCTGTCACTGCATCAAAGTTCAGATGGTCTGATCATCATGTGGACCCCCAACCAGCTGATGAATGGGTGCTGTGAGGACACAGCGGATGAGACTGATAGAAGGTCAGCATCAATAGTCATAGCACACTGACATGATCATATGATAGGAGGTCAGCACCAATAGTCATAGCACACTGACATGATCATATGATGGGAGGTCAGCACCAATAGTCATAGCACACTGACATGATCATATGGTAGAAGGTCAGCACCAATAGTCATAATACACGGACATACATGATAGTGGGTCAGCACCAATAGTCAATACACTGACATACATGATAGGTCAGCACCAATAGTCATAATACACTGACATACATGATAGTAGGTCAACACCAATAGTCATATTTGTATTTTTGTTAAAAAATTTATGTCAAAGAAGAGAAAAATATTTGAATAGTCATTTTGTCCCTTTTAAGGTTCATAATTTTTTTTCTCCATAATGTAAAATATGTGATTATGTTAATAAATAAAAAATAACAGAAATTTAAAGAGTCACTTTTTAAAATTAACTTCTTTTATTGCTCTTATTCCATCAAAGTATTACAACTTCGCTTTGGTATGATAGTCATGAGATGTTTTGACAACCCCCCACCCATGATTGACAGGAAGATAATGAAGTTGATATTTTTAAAACAATTAAACAAAATAGAAATGGATGCAGAAAAATATTTTTTTAAAAACAAATTATTTAAAAATCTGTTGTCTTTTTCAGCCAATTCTGGGAGTTTGCTATGACCATCTACTTGGAAGATATAGTTTATATTCACTGCCACCAGCAACGTAAGATATTTTTACATTCACCGCCACCAGCAACATAAGATATAGTTTATATTCACTGCCACCAGCAACATAAGATATAGTTTATATTCACTGCCACCAGCAACATAAGTTATAGTTTATATTGCCCACCACCAGCACCGTAAGATATATTTTGCATTCACTGCCACCAGCAATGTAAGATATAGTTTACATCACCGCCACCAGCCGCGTAAGATATAGTTTACTGATGCCATTTGTTATTTTCCAATCAGCTGATTGCCGTGGAACTGTAGTCTTGGTAGGTCAAGATGGTGTCCAGCGACCGCCAATCCATTTTCCTAAGGGAGGCCATCTTTTGTCTTTTCTCTCCTGCTTGGAAAATGGACTCCAACCAAATGGTCAGCTAGATCCCCCTCTTTGGTCACAGAAGGGAAAAGGTAAAAATACGGGCAAGTGATCACCTTTCTCCTCACCTCCCTTTCTGATCTTCAGCTTTTAGTCACCTCACTATATTGGCTGCTTTATTTCCTGGTCTGTTTTCCTTGTGCTTTGAAAATGGTACATATATAATTTTTTAACCAAGTTATGTCTTAAGGACAGATGATAAAATGAGTTCCAATTTATGACTTGTGTGTGGATCCTGGCATGTTAAAATAATTTGGATAAGAAATATATTACAATAGTGATATATATATACAGGGTGGGCCAATAAAAGTGAGAACATTTCGTAGCGTAATATTTTACGAGATGTTCTCACTTTTTTTGGCCCACCCTGTATATATATGGCAAGAGTGCCGCTGAGTGGTTCATTGTTGATGTGTTACAACAGTGATGCCCAACTTTGGGGTCATGGAGGACGAGGGTCTATGTCATGGGGGTCTAGGGAGCTATGTCATGTGGGTCTAGGGGTTATGTCATGTGGGTCTAGGGCTATGTCATGCGAAGACTAGGGAACTATGTCATGTGGGTCTAGGGCTATGTCATGGGAAGACTAGGGAACTATGTCATGTGGGTCTAGGGCTATGTCATGGGAAGACTAGGGAACTATGTCATGTGGGTCTAGGGCTATGTCATGGGAAGACTAGGGAACTATGTCATGTGGGTCTAGGGCTATGTCATGGGAAGACTAGGGAACTATGTCATGTGGGTCTAGGGCTATGTCATGTGGGTCTAGGGCTATGTCATGTGGGTCTAGGGCTATGTCATGGGAAGACTAGGGAAATATGTCATAGGGTCTAGGGCTATGTCATGGGAAGACTAGGGAACTATGTCGTTGGGTCTTCATAATAAAGTAAAACTTCACTGGGGCTGCACCCACAAAAAGTTTGTTTAAACATATTTATCACTGTTGTATCCGTTGATCGATGAGTGCATTCAAACCTGGTGACTTAGTTGAAAACAAAAAAAAAACAACAAATATATATTACAGACACAGCCTTTTATAATGACCATCTTCAAACTTAAAGAAACTGAACAATGATAGATGTACATAAGTATCTAGAGCTAAAATTTGATTTGAAAAGATCACAAATATGATAAATATTTTTCCTTTGTATGAATGAGTGATACTTTGTAATAAGATAAGATGCTTTGTAATAAAATAAGAAAAGATACTTAATTGATCCAAATATATTAAAATGTTTTTTGATTACTTTGTACATATTCATTTTGCTTCGAGCCTTTGGGGATGAAGCGTGATTTTTTCAAATAAACGTTATTATTATTATTTTCAGCACATAAATAAATACATATTTAAACCAGGACAACATTTTACAATTATAACAATTAAAACACAAGACATCTGAAATATTGAAAAGACCAAAATAAGACCAACAGATTTTTTCAAATAAATATCAGGTGTCCTAGTGTTTTTTTGCCATTAATTGTATCAGCTTTTTTTATGATTAGATCCTTACTGTATCAGTGATGTGATGATTGGATCCCTGCTTTATCAGTGATGTTATGATTAGTTCCTACTGTATCAGTGATGTGATGATTGGATCCCTGCTTTATCAGTGATGTTATGATTAGTTCCTACTGTATCAGTGATGTGATGATTGGATCCCTGCTTTATCAGTGATGTTATGATTAGTTCCTATTGTATCAGTGATGTGATGATTGGATCCCTGCTTTATCAGTGATGTTATGATTGGATACCAAACTGACTGTACAAAAAAATCTCTATGAAGATCTGATGGTAACTTATTTTAGTATTTCTCTTACAGGCAAAGTGTTCCCTAAACTCCGTCGAAAGGGTAGTCGCTTGTCCAGCAGCAGCAGCACCAGCAGTGGAAGCACTACCAGCATGGATGAAGAAGAGGCTGCTGACTATGTCTTTAGGATCATAGCCTCCTTCAAACCTGACATGCTAAGTAAGTCCCTAGTCTCTATCAAACCTGTCAGGCTAATTAAGTCCATAGTCTTCATCAAACCTGTCAGGCTAATTAAGTCTATAGCCTCCATCAAACCTGTCAGCTAATTAAGAATATAGCCTCCATCAAACCTGTCAGCTAATTAAGCCTATAACCTCCATCAAACCTGTCAGCTAATTAAGCCTATAGCCTCCATCAAACCTGTCAGGCTAATTAAGCCTATAGCCTTCATCAAATCTGTCAGCTAATTAAGCCTATAGCCTCCATCAAACCTGTCAGGCTAATGAAGTCCATGAAAGTGTTGGGATGGGAAGACATGTGAAAGTGTTGGGATGGGAAGACATGTGAAAGTGTTGGGATGGGAAGACATGTGAAAGTGTTGGGATGGGAAGACGTGTGAAAGTGTTGGGATGGGAAGACGTGTGAAAGTGTTGGGATGGGAAGATGTGTGAAAGTGTTGGGATGGGAAGACGTGTGAAAGTGTTGGGATGGGAAGACGTGTGAAAGTGTTGGGATGGGAAGACGTGTGAAAGTGTTGGGATGGGAAGACGTGTGAAAGTGTTGGGATGGGAAGACGTGTGAAAGTGTTGGGATGTGAAGACGTGTGAAAGTGTTGGGATGGGAAGACGTGTGAAAGTGTTGGGATGGGAAGACGTGTGAAAGTGTTGGGATGGGAAGACGTGTGAAAGTGTTGGGATGGGAAGACGTGTGAAAGTGTTGGGATGGGAAGACGTGTGAAAGTGTTGGGATGGGAAGACGTGTGAAAGTGTTGGGGTGGGAAGACGTGTGAAAGTGTTGGGATGGGAAGACGTGTGAAAGTGTTGGGATGGGAAGGCGTGTGAAAGTGTTTGGATGGGAAGACGTGTGAAAGTGTTGGGATGGGAAGATGTGTGAAAGTGTTGGGATGGGAAGATGTGTGAAAGTGTTGGGATGGGAAGATGTGTGAAAGTGTTGGGATGGGAAGATGTGTGAAAGTATTGGGATGGGAAGATGTGTGAAAGTGTTGGGATGGGAAGACGTGTGAAAGTGTTGGGATGGGAAGACATGTTATTTCTTATTGTTTTTTTGTTTTATATATCCATCCTTCTTTCTTTCTTAGGACATGTTAAAATAAGTCTGAGTTTATCTCTTTATCACTAACTTTCAGCAACTTTTTGAGTCCCTTCAATAGCCTCAGCATTAAATAATAATTTATTTCGACTTGTTTTGAAAGCCTGGTTTCTGTTTGACTTACTGATACTAATTTCAAGGCTTATAGGAGTTGTTTGCTATTCTATAATCTTTAAAATTAAAGGATCCAGATTTTACACACACACACAAATTCATTTTAAGAAAAATGTGGCCTTATTATCCTAGTGTTCTGGTTTATGAATAATTCAAATTACATTTAAGTGTGTCCCTCTTGTAAGGATGCAGTGGGTCCCAATTCACACACTTATTACTAAGTATAATAATTATAGCCAAAGAACAGATATCTTCCAGTTAACTTTAAATTGAAATAGTTAGCGATGAACTAAAGCAGGCCTGCACAACATATGGCACACCAGCAGCCACTTTGTGGCCCGCAAAGCAACGAAATATCCTTTATTATTATTTTCTTCATAGCTTTCCCCCTGTCCTATTTTCTATCGACTCGCACAAGATTTTCATAAAGTATTACGGCCCTCCTTTTATTTTGAGTTGTGCGGCCTGACCTAAAGGAATATTATAAACATCTCTTAATTCTTTTAGTTTTTTTTTTTTTTTATTTATAAAATAATTAAATACCTGAGTTATAAATGTTTTTTTTAAATTTATTTTGAGTTTTGTGGCCTGACCTAAAGGAATATTATAAACATTTCTTAATTTTTTTAGTTTTTTTTTTTTTTTAGTTATAAAATAATTAAATACCTGAGTTATAAATGTTTTTTTTAAACTGTCCTTCTAAAAAACATTTACTTGTTATTTAATCACAAATACTGCAGCTTACAAAAAATATTTACCATAGATACTTGGTTCTCTGGCAGCAGACTGAACATTAAAAAAAATATTTGAATTCTCGCTTAAATTATTTTTTCCTCATATGTATTGCTTGATCTCAATTTTCCAGCACCAGAAATGCTCGACCCAAAAGCCCCTTGGGCCCCCTCCTCACCACGATCCCCTTCCTCACCTGAAAGATCACCGTGGCCGGTTCGTCGACAGCTTCCTCCCAGCCCATTGGTCAGAACGTCTGTCCAGTCCTATGCACGTACACAGGAAGAACAGAACAACACGTGTTTGGTTCAGGCTTCCAACGATGGCACCCATAGGTACTATGGCTATATGTACGTAAGTGTTGTACAACTATGTTTGGTTTATTGCTTTGTATGTGTTACAATTGAAAAACATATTGTTTCGTTGTTTTTTTATTTGTGAGGAATGCATTGTTCGTTATACAGTGGTGTTTTTTATGACTTGCTTTCTGCAGTGATTTGGAAACTTGTTCTTTTCTCCATGTTTGATAAAACTTATATTACTTTTGGTTTCATACATCTCTCTAGACCAGTGTTTCCCAAAGTGTGGTGTTGTACCCCTGGGGGTATGGGAACAGTTTGGTGGGGGTATGCCCTGCAAAGGGAAAAAAAATTTTTTTTCATGGTTATTGAAGTATATACCATTTTTTTTAAACGAGTGGTATTCAGGGTTACGAAAATTATAGTCAGGTGTACACAGATGTCGAAATTTAGGGAAACACTGTTCTAGACTGTGAAATGATGTGAGTCATGTTGAGTTTTGCCAGGTGTCTGGGCACATAACCGTGTACCAATACATGTCAACTTCACAAATTACTACTAGCTTACAGCATGAGTAATTTATTTCCATTTCCCCACCTAATGATTTATACTATAGGCGCGACTGAATATCTGTTTCGGTGCCAAAAGTTGCCATATGATCACTTTTGGCGTAGTTTTGGTTTTGGCAGAAACAAAAGCTTACTTTCGGTTGATTTTACGTTTCAGTCGAAAGTGATTTAGGCTTTCGGTAGCTAGCAGAAATCAGACTATCACTCTGTCTGTTGGGCGGCAACCTGATATTTATTATTGCTTGACATCTCGTTGTCATAGTATGAAATATGACCAATCCTCCACAAGCACTGCTCACAGCTGCATGATGATCTATTTGTCCAATAATCCCAAAAAATAAAATTACATTTAGGCTTAGGAAACGTGGGAAAAAAATAACTAAGGGAATGGTAACATTTCTATTGTTAATTTTGTTTTAAATTAAAAAAAACTAAAACTAAATGAAATTCGGGAATCCTAGGTTTATTCAATTCATTTGTTTATGACGTTCATTTTGATTGTCATTGGCAACTGTAAATAATATGAAGAAACTGTATTTTCTGAACTGCAGCATTCGTTTGTTTGAGTTCAATTACCAACCAATTAACACTGAAGTAATTGCCTTTTAGAGACCCATACTGCAAGTTTAGGATCTTAAATTTATTATTTCTGGATTACGGATAGCTTACTAATTATAAAAGTATTGTTGATAATTTTGAATTTTATATTGCATCATTGTTTTACGACATAGTTTTTAAATCTTGTGCTGGGTTAAATATCTTTTGGTGTAAGTGTTGGCCAAAAGCCCCTTTAAGGTTTTGGTTTCAGTTTTGGCTTTGGTTTTGACTTTTGGTTTGTTTTTTGGTTTCTGCCTAAACCCGAAAATCACATTCGGTCAGTCTCTGCTTTATACTTTAGTGTTTCAAACTCCCTCTTGATGATAACACTTCTATACACCCAACTCATGATATAGTGTTGAATCTTCCTCTTGATATGTTGATGATATAGTGTTAATATCAGTTCTTTACATTCAACTCATGATAAAGTGTTAAATCTCCCTCTTGATGTGTTACAGTACTGTACACCCAGCTCATGATATTTTGTTAACAATGGTACTGTACACCCAGATCATGATATTTTGTTAACAATGGTACTGTACACCCAGCTCATGATATTTTGTTAACAATGGTACTGTACACCCAGATCATGATATTTTGTTAACAATGGTACTGTACACCCAGATCATGATATTTTGTTAACAATGGTACTGTACACCCAGATCATGATATTTTGTTAACAATGGTACTGTACACCCAGATCATGATATTTTGTTAACAATGGTACTGTACACCCAGATCATGATATTTTGTTAACAATGGTACTGTACACCCAGATCATGATATTTTGTTAACAATGGTACTGTACACCCAGATCATGATATTTTGTTAACAATGGTACTGTACACCCAGATCATGATATTTTGTTAACAATGGTACTGTACACCCAGATCATGATATTTTGTTAACAATGGTACTGTACACCCAGATCATGATATTTTGTTAACAATGGTACTGTACACCCAGATCATGATATTTTGTTAACAATGGTACTGTACACCCAGATCATGATATTTTGTTAACAATGGTACTGTACACCCAGATCATGATATTTTGTTAACAATGGTACTGTACACCCAGATCATGATATTTTGTTAACAATGGTACTGTACACCCAGATCATGATATTTTGTTAACAATGGTACTGTACACCCAGATCATGATATTTTGTTAACAATGGTACTGTACACCCAGATCATGATATTTTGTTAACAATGGTACTGTACACCCAGATCATGATATTTTGTTAACAATGGTACTGTACACCCAGCTCATGATATTTTGTTAACAATGGTACTGTACACCCAGATCATGATATTTTGTGAACAATGGTACTGTACACCCAGCTCATGATATTTTGTTAACAATGGTACTGTACACCCAGATCATGATATTTTGTTAAGAATGGTACTGTACATCCAGCTCATGATATAGTGTTAACAATGGTACTGTACACCCAGCTCATGATATAGTGTTAACAATGGTACTGTACACCCAGATCATGATATTTTGTTAACAATGGTACTGTACACCCAGATCATGATATTTTGTTAACAATGGTACTGTACACCCAGATCATGATATTTTGTTAACAATGGTACTGTACACCCAGATCATGATATAATGTTTATAACATTTCTGTAAACCCAGCTTATAATATAGTGGGGTCACTTGCATGAAAAAGCCTTGTTGAACAAAAACAGACACAAATGGGGTCACCTGAATGACAATGTTTTTGACAGCTTCAATATTTACAGATTAGGCTTTACTGGCATTACTTGACATAGAAATATTGACATGACTTGACAAAGACAGCAAGTCATCTGCCTTTATTTGTTATAATGTTATGCTGCCATCATTGAACTTTTTCTATTTGAAATGTGAATGACGCTCCATTTTTTTGTTTGTTTAAAAAAACAAAATTTAGTGGTTGACATAGTTTTGGAATTGATCGTAATCTTGGTTCTAAAATGGAATGCAATCAAATAACAATCAAGGAAGTCTTCTGTATATTTTCTGTCATTCTTGATTGAAGCGTTTAAAGTTGGTCTAATATGATGTATACACTGCATGTTATGCTTGTGTTTTATTTGAGTTGAAAACATCTCTTGTTAAGTTTTGTATGGCTTGACAAATTATTGAATACGCGTTAGTTGCTTTGTAAGATACACTTTAAAATTAAAATAAAAACTAAATATGTAAAAGTTATATATATATTTATATATGTGTATATATATATGTATTGAGCCATCTCATTAAAATATTTAATGTTTTTTTTTAATTTAAAGAAATATCTTGAAAAATTATTATTATTTTTTTTTTTAATATAACTTTTTTTGATATATGAATTTAATAAGTTTGAGGAAAAAAAATGGTTTAATTTTGCTAATGAAGCCCATGTCAATGGATCTAAAGGGGTTCATTACAAGTAATGTGCCATTGATTTTATTTGCTCTCAGTTGATTGTATTCAGTTTCTGCATTAAATATAAATGTACATTTTTGCCTTTAGGAACCATATCAAGCAGTTGTGTGATATTATGACAAAACAAATTATATCTCGAGCTTTCTATGGATGTAAGTAGACAATTTGTTGTTGGAAATAATTACCTCGTCACATATGGGTTAACACCAGTTTTGTTGATGGAAATAATTACCTAGTCACATATGGGTTAACACCAGTTTTGTTGGTGGAAATGATTACCTAGTCACATATGGGTTAACACTAGTTTTGTTGGTGGAAATAATTACCTAGTTTTGTTGATGGAAACAATTACCTAGTCACATACGGGTTGACACCAGTTTTAAACCCAAGAACCCTTGGACCAGATAAGAGAGACATCCCTTAAGACACCTAGGAGGTTTGTGAAGTTAACATATATTTAATGTAATAAAACATTGGATAAATAACTATTTTGTAAACATGGATCAGAGAGGTGGATTTTTCCCTGGTCATAAATTGCAGACCTGTTTAGTTTTACGATTTTGGCGTACAATGTACGATTTTGAGGTGTATATATCATATATACTGTATGGTTATATCTTACTATAAAGATAATGTATTGAACGATTTTGTCGATATTGTATGATTTTAAGTGTTTGAGGGTAAACCGGTCTGAAAATGTCATTTTTTTCAATCAACATTAAATTGTGGGATGCGGGTAAATATCACCTATAAATACCTTATGTGTGACTGACTCTGCCGTAGTAGTATTTATAATTCATTTGTGACTGACTCTACTGTAAAGTATTATTCTTGTGTGACTGACTACTGTAATTGGGTTATTATTGTGTTACTGCCCATTTACTGACATTGCTGTTCACTTACTGCCTGTAAGGGCTGGCCCACTGCAGACACCTGAAAACAGTCCGCACCCACCTGTCAGGACTTGTCTACCATGCTGCTGTGTCTGAGGATAGTCCATTAGATGGCAAGGTGGGCGTGACAGCTGAAATGTGGAGTCAGTTGTGTCAGGATGGCATCGTGAGTTACCTTCTCTTGTATTATTAGGGGCCAAAGTTTAAAACACTTGGATTAGTAATATACTTTAATTATTAAAGTTATTGTGACTTTGGCCATCAGTGAAGTATAATGGGAATTTTTCAGGGAACTTTATTGTGACTTTGTCAGTTGAGGAACTATATCATGACTTTGTCAGCAAGGAAACTATATTGTGACCTTTGAAGGGAACTATATTATGACTTTGTCAGTTAGGTAACCATATTGTGACTTTTTCTTTCAGGTAACCAACTCATCTGAAGTCTATAGATTGGTCTACTTTGGTGGTGTTGCTCATAATCTCAGGAAACAGGTTTGTACAGTTAGATATCCCAATTCCTAATCTTTTAAATAGTCAGTGATTTTTTAAAAAATAACCAATCATCCAGCATCTTTATTTAAATTAACCCTAACCCAAGAAATACTTAGACATATTGACATGACCTAGACGTTTCATATTCAGTCAGACATTTTCTTGTTCTCTAGAAATTTAAAAAATATTTTTAATTAAAATTAAAGAAAACAAAAAAAAACAACTTAACATTTTGTTTTACAAAGTTCAGTTTTCCAGGTTAAGTCAAATGAAGTTAAGTAGCAGGCTTTGCATCAACAAACATGAGTAGCAAGCTTTGAGTTAACAAACATTAGCAGCAGGCCTTGAGTCAACAAACATTAGTAGCAAGCTTTGAGTTAACAAACATTAGCAGCAGGCCTTGAGTCGACAAACATTAGTAGCAAGCTTTGAGTTAACAAACATTAGCAGCAGGCCTTGAGTCGACAAACATTAGTAGCAAGCTTTGAGTTAACAAACATAAGTAGCAGGCCTTGAGTCGACAAACATTAGTAGCAAGCTTTGAGTTAACAAATGTGTTTTGATTTAGAATTCTAAAATTTAACTGTTTTTTTTCCTGATCAGATTTGAATTGTGTATTCCATCATCCTAATCTAAATGACCACCACTTGTTTGTATGTTGCCTCAGGTCTGTCCATGGTTTATTCCATACATCCGAATCTAAATGACCACCACTTGTTTATCTGTTGTCTCAGGTCTGGCCATATCTTCTGGGTCATCATAAGTTTGGCAGTTCACCAGAGGAAAGAGAAGGGTTGGAACAAGCAGTCAGGACAGAGTACGAGAAGGTCATGTCCGAGTGGTTGGCTGTGGAGGCCATCATACGCCAGCGGGACAAGGAAGTTATAGCGGCCAATCTGGTGAAACTATCACAGGAGAGCACGGACGGTCACATCCCACTGGTCAGAAAGGATTCCAGTTTGAGCAATGAGGTGAGCGACCACCCATCTGTATAACATTGACCAAGCACAATCTATAGAACTATTTGAAACAGATGTAAATAGATATGCTTTTTTTTTTTTTTTCGTCACAGAGTTTATGCAGGCAGTCCTAACTTTTGTAGAGGTTGTGCTTATTGTTAAAAACACAGTGTTGCTATATGTTTCTAGATGTAGCTTTAGGTCTTATATATTGGTCTAGGCAGTGAAAGCAACCATTTATTTCCTAGGACTCATTCTTCTATTGTTTCTCACATGTTATCACTGACAAGATGCTAGATGTCTCTGTTGTTTAGATGCATTGTTTTGTACATTTGATATTGTGCACTTCTAAAGCCTGGCTAGGACTGAGGACAATGTTGTGAATGGATGTTTATGGTATTGTGGTGTGGTCGCCTATGTTCTAGAGGCCGGAAGCTTTCGCGATTCAGTATCCAGCAGGCTTCTGGTGTATGCCTTGTGCAGCTCCATCTCTTTCTGTCTGCTTTAACAGCTGCAGCTCTTCAATCCTAATGGTTGTGTTTAATCTTTAACATTGATTGATGGTTCACTATTAATATATTTGAAATGTATCACGATGGGGTTCAGTGCACCTGAGACACCAACATCAGGAGAATTCTGGGTATGTTTGAGTTCAATCAGGCGGAATGGAAAAAAACAAATGACGGGGAAAAATTTATGAGGAGGGCACAAGCTGACATCAGCTGATAATGGTGGGAGACATGTATCAGGAGGGCACAAGCTGACATCAGCTAATTATGGTGGGAGACATGTATCAGGAGGGCACAAGCTGACATCAGCTGATTATGGTGGGGAGACATGTATCAGGAGGGCACAAGCTGACATCAGCTGATTATGGTGGGGAGACATGTATCAGGATGGCACAAGTTGACATCAGCTAATTATGGTGGGGAGACATTTCTAAGTCTGTATTTTCCTATATTCTGGACCCATGAGTAAACTTGTAATTATTTAAGTCTCTGTTTTCCTATATTCTGGACCCATGAGTAAACTTGTAATTATTTAAGTCTCTGTTTTCCTATATTCTGGACCCATGAGTAAACTTGTAATTATTTAAGTCTGTTTTCCTATATTCTGGACCCATGAGTAAACTTGTCTTTATTTAAGTCTGTTTTCCTATATTCTGGACCCATGAGTAAACTTGTAATTATTTAAGTATGTTTTCCTATATTCTGGACCCATGAGTATATTTGTAATTTTTTAAGTCTTTGTTTTCCATACATTCTGGACCCATTAGTTTACTTGTAATTTTTCAAAACAACAATAAAACAATGATTGTACTGGCCAGTATGGAAAAAAAAGTGCCTCTATGAAACACTATGATCTCTAATGACACACCAAGAGATCATTAACTCAGACTTTCAACATTGGCCAGGTTTTTGTGTCCTTTGAATCGGAGGAGTTATCAAGACCAGAGACTGTCGTGGAAGAGAGCTCAACTGCTCGCACCACTCCATCGTCGGACAGGAAAACCAGCATGGAGCTGTCCATCACAACAGGAATAGACAGGGCTGTGGGGACAGAGACTCCTCCCATGGTCGTTAAGAAAGGCATTTCACTGCAGGACAGCCCAGATGATGGGCTCGGTGACTCTATAGCACGTGGTGGCTCCACAACTACAGAGACAGATAAGTAGGTCGCAGTAAATAGGTCACTCTTCCCGGGTTAAACTCAGTTATAAAGTTAAGGATCACTGTGTAACTGACCAGGTCACTTAAGATATGGGTATATGGGGCTTAGACTGGGTGATGCGTCAATTATCAATTTCCAATAACCGCTGCTTTACTTACATATGTCGTGAACATTGGTAGTGGGAAATGTAGATCGAAGTACTTTAACCATTTACCATTAGATGCAGGGTGTCTCAATGAAATGTCATTTACCAATAGGGTGTCCCAATGTAAAATATGTTTAAAAAGTTCATATTCAACATGACATGCCCTGACTTTGTGTACACAAGCCCTGACTTTGTGTACACAAGCCTTGACTTTATATACATAAGCCCTGACTTTATGTGCACAAGCCCTGTGAAAACATTATTTCAACACAGCAGATCCAAGACAGACTCTGTTGGAGACTCAGGGTTTCTAACACCATTGACACCCAGGTCACTGCCTGCTGACGTCACCGACCGCATCACCATGACAACCAAGCTTTCAGTGGACAGTGCCGTGTTAGATGAAGAAAATGCAAATACCCGTGTTGAAGAGGTCAAGTCTAGGACAAATTCAGCTCTCGATGATGCGGACAGCTCCAGTAAACCTGACTCAATGACCACAAGCAGGTCAAGCCTAGAACCAAGGGCAGCCCAGGATTATGAACCTGGATTAGGTAAGCATCGCTTGACATGGGACTGATTGGATTGATCTTTTTTATATTGTTAGACACAAGTACATCAGCTGTGGATCATGGGTGATAACATGAGTTTTGAACTCTCAATTTGTACATCAGCTGTGGATCATGGGTGATAACATGAGTTTTGAACTCTCAATGTGTACATCAGCTGTGGATCATGGGTGATAACATGAGTTTTGAACTCTCAATGTGTACATCAGCTGTGGATCATGGGTGATAACATGAGTTTTGAACTCTCAATGTGTACATCAGCTGTAGGCACAGGGGTGATAACATGAGTTTTAAACTCTCATTGTATACATCAGCTGTGGATCAGGGGTGATAACATGAGTTTTAAACTCTCATTGTGTCCATCAGCTGTAGGCACAGGGGTTATAACATGAGTTTTAAACTGTCATTGTGTCCATCAGCTGTAGGCACAGGGGTGTAAAACCATTGTTGTTTACATTAAAAAGAACTTGTTTGTGTTGTTTACAAGTTTAACCGTAGTCTATTACTCCTTTAGCCAATCTAGAGCTTATTTGTTTAGCTAGAGTATTATTTTTTTGTATCACCAGAGGTCAGAGGTCACCTGTCAGCCAGTCGAGAAAGTCTACTCTCCCCTGCATCTCCTGCTTCCAATGGAGGGATTTATTCTGTAAGTTTTGTTGCTGGGCAAGTTTCAGATGCTCCATCTTGGGTTCTAGAAAAATGCCTGGTAATCCCTCTGTGATCCTAGTTGAGCCGTGTGAACGTCATTGTGTAGCACATTAGTGAATCTGTCTCACAGGAGCTTTCAGTCAAAGCTTTAGTGCACTGGCATTGGTACTGCACTCTGATATGTTTCACATGTGGCCATTTGAGGAGATTTTTGTCTTATTTAACACATGAAATAGTGATTTATGCAATTTGCCTGCTCTTTGACAAATTGTAACTAAACCATTTTATGTTTTAGCGGGGAAACTGTATGTGGTACTTAGTTTTTGCATGAAGATATACCATTACATTTCACAACTGTCTCATTCAATACAGGACTTTTTATGCATTGCTACTCAAGGCTTTATGGGCTTATGTGAATTATACTCTCAATAGTCCATATTAAGATAAATGAACAATGTGAACTGTACACATCCTCTTAAATAGTGACAGTCAAAAGATCATTGTTATTTAAATTGATAAAGCCCTTACTTAAGCAAAAGATCATTGTTATTTAAATTGATCAAAACACTTACTTAGGCAAAAGATCATTGCTATTTAAATTGATCAAACACTTACTTAGGAAAAAGAAAATTGTTATTTAAATTGATCAAACACTCACTTATATTTTAAATATTGCCTGAATTGTTTGATGACTTTTAATGTGATTTCTATTGATGTTTACCAACTCTTAAGTCAATGATAACTCTAGTCAGTATCAACAATTTATTTAAAGTTGATTAAAAAAAAATAGTTGCAAAGGGATTACAAAATTTAGTTAAAAGGCCATTCAATTAAGTTGGCTGATTACTGAACTAATCTGCTATTTTTTTCCTTTTCACTGGACCACAGTAGTTCTTTCTTTCTTTATTTATTTAGGCATTTTTTATATAGCGCTTACCTTAAAGCTCTAAGCGCTTTACAATTATTAAAAACATGTAAACTAAGTAAAAATGAGACACTAGGATAGTAACGACTATACTATAGAAACAATTAAAATGGCTATAAAACGAGGACACTATATATATTCTATGGAATTACAGCCCAAAATTCTAATGAGTGTTGTATAAGTTTTCTGTACAACACTTGTATTTAATGACAGAGTAAAATAGCCCCAATGGTCAACTAACAATCAGCAAAACAACAGATTTCTATAAGCTGGCAATACACAGGTGCATTCCTCTTACAGCAGATTTCTATAAACTGGCAATACACAGGTGCATTCCTCTTACAGCAGATTTCTATAAGCTGGCAATACACAGGTGCATTCCTCTTACAGCAGATTTCTACAAACTGGCAATACTGTTGCATTCCGCCTATCTTAAACAAGATCTCTAAACCGAGATGTTTCATTGAAGAGAAATGTGTGACTTTGGAACAGCATTAATTGAGCATGTAGTATTATGTCAGGATGAACTGGTTTTAAAAAAACAATACTTGTACAATGAATACAAATTTATTTCAACATTGCCGAATGGTTCTCAGGCCTAAAATGAATGTAACTACTAGACATCATCTTCAAGATATTTCAGACTACACAACAAACTTTTACACATTTGACTACACAACATTTTGTAAGAAGTCTGACTGCAGAAAATATTTAAGACTATTATCTTATGTCTGACTGTTATGTCATGTGTTTTCAGGCTGAATTGTTGGATAGTGTGGCGCTAAACCTTCATCGTATTGACAAGGACGTACAGAGATGTGACAGAAACTATCATTATTTTAACTGTGAGAACCTTGACAAGCTACGCAATATTATGTGCACGTAAGTAGTCACCAGATTCCATTGTTCTATTCTAGAAATCAGTGCAAATTCTCACATCTTAAATGAAATTTGTATCATATTAATATTAGATTCAGTTAGAAGCAGTCATAGTGCCATATTAATTTAGAATATAGGATTAATTTAAATCATTGGATTAATTAAAAAGACTAAACCATTGGATTAATTTAAATCATTGGATTAATTTAGAACATTGGATTAATTTAGACATAAGATTAATTTAAAAAATAAGATTAATTTAAAAAATTGGATTATTTTAGAACTTTGGATGGATTAATTAAAAAAATTGGATTAATTTCTTCCCTGAGATGGGTGTTGATGTGTTTAGGCATGTGTTTTCAGGTACGTGTGGCAGCATTTGGATGTTGGTTACGTCCAGGGCATGTGTGATCTCGTTGCTCCACTGTTGGTCATCTTTGATGATGGTAAAGTTATTGATTATGTTTCCATATTAGCTAAACATAAACTGGCCTCATTCAAAAGTGTTTTATTCTTGTACTAGCCTCATTCAAAAGTGTTTTATTCTTGTACTAGCCTCATTCAAAAGTGTTTTATTCTTGTACTAGCCTCATTCAAAAGTGTTTTATTCTTGTACTAGCCTCATTCAAAAGTGTTTCTATTCTTGTACTAGCCTCATTCAAAAGTGTTTCTATTCTTGTACTAGCCTCATTCAAAAGTGTTTTATTCTTGTACTAGCCTCATTCAAAAGTGTTTTATTCTTGTACTAGCCTCATTCAAAAGTGTTTCTATTCTTGTACTAGCCTCATTCAAAAGTGTTTTATTCTTGTACTAGCCTCATTCAAAAGTGTTTTATTCTTGTACTAGCCTCATTCAAAAGTGTTTTATTCTTGTATTAGCCTCATTCAAAAGTGTTTTATTCTTGTACTAGCCTCATTCAAAAGTGTTTTATTCTTGTACTAGCCTCATTCAAAAGTGTTTTATTCTTCTACGAGCCTCATTCAAAAGTGTTTTATTCTTGTACTAGCCTCATTCAAAAGTGTTTTATTCTTGTACTAGCCTCATTCAAAAGTGTTTTATTCTTGTACTAGCCTCATTCAAAAGTGTTTCTATTCTTGTACTAGCCTCATTCAAAAGTGTTTCTATTCTTGTACTAGCCTCATTCAAAAGTGTTTCTATTCTTGTACTAGCCTCATTCAAAAGTGTTTCTATTCTTGTACTAGCCTCATTCAAAAGTGTTTTATTCTTGTACTAGCCTCATTCAAAAGTGTTTTATTCTTGTACTAGCCTCATTCAAAAGTGTTTTATTCTCGTACTAGCCTCATTCAAAAGTGTTTTATTCTTGTACTAGCCTCATTCAAAAGTGTTTTATTCTTGTACTAGCCTCATTCAAAAGTGTTTTATTCTTGCACTAGCCTCATTCAAAAGTGTTTTATTCTTGTACTAGCCTCATTCAAAATTGTTTCTATTCTTGTACTAGCCTCATTCAAAAGTGTTTCTATTCTTGTACTAGCCTCATTCAAAAGTGTTTTATTCTTGTACTAGCCTCATTCAAAAGTGTTTCTATTCTTGTACTAGCCTCATTCAAAAGTGTTTTATTCTTGTACTAGCCTCATTCAAAAGTGTTTTATTCTTGTACTAGCCTCATTCAAAAGTGTTTTATTCTCCTACTAGCCTCATTCAAAAGTGTTTTATTCTTGTACTAGCCTCATTCAAAAGTGTTTTATTCTTGTACTAGCCTCATTCATAAGTGTTTTATTCTTGTACTAGCCTCATTCAAAAGTGTTTCTATTCTTGTACTAGCCTCATTCAAAAGTGTTTTATTCTTGTACTAGCCTCATTCAAAAGTGTTTTATTCTTGTACTAGCCTCATTCAAAAGTGTTTTATTCTTGTACTAGCCTCATTCAAAAGTGTTTTATTCTTGTACTAGCCTCATTCAAAAGTGTTTTATTCTTGTACTAGCCTCATTCAAAAGTGTTTTATTCTTGTACTAGCCTCATTCAAAAGTGTTTTATTCTTGTACTAGCCTCATTCAAAAGTGTTTTATTCTTGTACTAGCCTCATTCAAAAGTGTTTTATTCTTGTACTAGCCTCATTCAAAAGTGTTTTATTCTTGTACTAGCCTCATTCAAAAGTGTTTTATTCTTGTACTAGCCTCATTCAAAAGTGTTTTATTCTTGTACTAGCCTCATTCAAAAGTGTTTTATTCTTGTACTAGCCTCATTCAAAAGTGTTTTATTCTTGTACTAGCCTCATTCAAAAGTGTTTTATTCTTGTACTAGCCTCATTCAAAAGTGTTTTATTCTTGTACTAGCCTCATTCAAAAGTGTTTTATTCTTGTACTAGCCTCATTCAAAAGTGTTTTATTCTTGTACTAGCCTCATTCAAAAGTGTTTTATTCTTGTACTAGCCTCATTCAAAAGTGTTTTATTCTTGTACTAGCCTCATTCAAAAGTGTTTTATTCTTGTACTAGCCTCATTCAAAAGTGTTTTATTCTTGTACTAGCCTCATTCAAAAGTGTTTTATTCTTGTACTAGCCTCATTCAAAAGTGTTTTATTCTTGTACTAGCCTCATTCAAAAGTGTTTTATTCTTGTACTAGCCTCATTCAAAAGTGTTTTATTCTTGTACTAGCCTCATTCAAAAGTGTTTCTATTCTTGTACTAGCCTCATTCAAAAGTGTTTTATTCTTGTACTAGCCTCATTCAAAAGTGTTTTATTCTTGTACTAGCCTCATTCAAAAGTGTTTTATTCTTGTACTAGCCTCACTGGACAGACTTTTATTTATATATTTGTTTAATGTTGCATGTTTCCCAACTGAATGATGTCTGTGTCCTAACAGAATCACTGGCTTACAGCTGTTTCTGCCAGTTAATGAAGAGAATGTCCTGCAACTTTCCCCATGGTGGAGCAATGGACACACACTTTGCCAACATGAGATCTTTGATACAGGTCAGTATAATTAACATGGGATCTTTGATACAGGTCAGTATAAGTAACATGAGATCTTTGATACAGGTCAGTATAAGTAACATGGGATCTTTGATACAGGTCAGTATAAGTAACATGAGATCTTTGATACAGGTCAGTATAAGTAACATGGGATCTTTGATACAGGTCAGTATAAGTAACATGAGATCTTTGATACAAGTCAGTATAAGTAACATGAGATCTTTGATACAGGTCAGTATAAGTAACATGAGATCTTTGATACAGGTCAGTATAAGTAACATGAGATCTTTGATACAGGTCAGTATAAGTAACATGAGATCTTTGATACAAATTGGCACTCGCAACCTCTTTCCTACTTATTTTTTTTTCCTCTACCTTCGTTCTGAAATAAACTTCTGGTGCAAGAAAAAAATACAATATTGTCACTGGGACCTAGGACATGGAGTGGATATCTGCACTCTGTCCATATGAGCCAGTTGAGTGGATATCGTACTCTGTCCATATAAGCCAGTAGAGTGGATATCTGCACTCTGTCCATATAAGCCAGTAGAGTGGATATCTGCACTCTGTCTATATAAGCCAGTAGAGTGGATATCTGCACTCTGTCCAAAACAAATGTTAATTTTGTGTTAAACAAATAGTTATCTGTTACAGCTATGTTTTAAAAATTTGTTAATATTTTCAAGAATAAATATTATTTAAATTCTGATAAACACCACCACTAGGAGCAAATACTTGGAAACCTTGATAAAGCCTGATTTAAAATTGAAAGCATTATAACTTAATCTATGATATGGATCTCTATGTCAACCAGATCCTGGACTCTGAATTGTTTGAGCACATGCACCAGCACGGAGACTACACACATTTCTACTTCTGCTACCGTTGGTTTTTGCTGGATTTCAAGAGAGGTAACCCACTTAAGATTCTTGTTTAGATATTTGGCTAGCTGGAACTAATGAATGAATATAGTCCTGTTGATTGGCTCTAAGGGGCAATCATTGTGACAGTTGTCAATGAGACCATGTCTAATCTGATCCTTCTTATATTGATTTTACTCTTCTAATTTACTTGCTTCTTATTTAAGTTTCAAACTCGATTGTTTTGCCCCCACAGAACTCATCTACGACGATGTCTTTTCTGTTTGGGAAACAATCTGGGCTGCCAAGCACATGACTTCAAGCCATTTTGTACTGTTTATAGCCCTTGCCCTAGTCCAGGTGTACCGTGACATTATACTGGACAACAACATGGACTTCACAGACATTATCAAGTTTTTTAATGGTAGGTGGCATTAAATTCTTAAATGGTAGGTGACACATCGCATTATTAAATGATATGTGACATATCACAGTATTAAATGATATGTGACATATCACATTCTTAAATGGTAGGTGGCACCTCACATTTTTGAATGGTGGGCGCCATATCACAATATTAAATGGTAAATGACATCTTACATTATTTAATGGTAAGTGACATATCACATCATTAATGGTATGTGACATATCAGATTAAACTGTAGGTGACATCCTACATTATTAACTGGTAGGTGACATATCACATCATGAAATGGCAGGTGACATATCACATTATCAAATGGTAGGTGACATTATTAAATGGTAGTTAATACAAAATCCTCCCAATGTCCTAGAATTTATTGTTTCCCATAAAACACCACCCTAAACAAAAAATCCTCCCAATGTCCTAGAATTTATTGTTTCCCATAAAACACCACCCTAAACAAAAAATCCTCCCAATGTCCTAGAATTTATTGTTTCCCATAAAACACCACCCTAAACAAAAAATCCTCCCAATGTCCTAGAATTTATTGTTTCCCATAAAACACCACCCTAAACAAAAAATCCTCCCAATGTCCTAGAATTTATTGTTTCCCATAAAACACCACCCTAAACAAAAAATCCTCCCAATGTCCTAGAATTTATTGTTTCCCATAAAACACCACCCTAAACAAAAAATCCTCCCAATGTCCTAGAATTTATTGTTTCCCATAAAACATCACCCTAAACAAAATATCAAACAAATTAATTTGATAAATTCAGATAAAATCACCTGGAAAAACACAGTTTTTTTTTTAATGCAGCGTTGAAATGTGTCTAACTAGAAAACATGATTTTTCTCAATCCCTTCAAAATGTGTTTTCTGTCATGGTATCTGGGTCTATAGCTGAGACAAGTCAAATCATAGGGAAGACAACTGGGGCAAGTCACATCATAGGGTAGACAACTGGGGCAAATCACATCATTGGGTAGACAACTGGGGCAAATCACATCATAGGGTAGACACCTGGGACAAGTCAAATCAATGGGTAGACAACTCTTACCATTCTCATCTTATAACAGAGAACTGTGACAAGTCACATCAATGGGTAGACAACTTTTACAATTCTCATCTTATAATAGAGAACTGTGACAAGTCACATCATAGGGTAGACAACTGTGACAAGTCATATAATAAAGACAACTCTTAAATTCTCATCTTATAATAGAGAACTGTGACAAGTCACATCAATGGGTAGACAACTGTGACAAGTCACATCAATGGGTAGACAAATTTTACAATTCTCATCTTATAATAGTGAACTGTGACAAGTCACATCATAGGGTCATAGGGTAGACATCTGTGACAAGTCATATCATAGGGCAGAAAACTCTTAAATTCTCATCTTATAATAGAGAACTGTGACAAGTCACATCAATGGTTAGACAAAAGTGACAATTACACATCATTGGGTAGACAACTGGGACAATTACACATCACAGGGTAGACAACTGTGACAAGTCACATCATTGGTTTGACAACCATTCGTTAGCCCAGATGCCAAGATGATCTTAAGACAACTAGTGTAACTTGCTGTAATTCTGAAGCCAATGCTATTAATAATCCCAACAACATGGAATGCCTTTGGCTGATATCCTTGTAAAAATCCTCTTTCCAGAAATGGCTGAGCACCACAACACAAAGCAAGTGCTGAAGATTGCAAGAGAGCTGGTTGCACGTCTACAGACTCTCATCGATAACAAATAGCAGGACACATCTAAGCCAATTTTCAACACTGGTGGTTATGCACCCCACAATCTGGGGATAGAAAGCCAATGAACTGGCGAGACCTAAGATCCGGGGAAAACCTACAGCTATTTCAACAATATGCCAGCTTCTAGATATTCATCCTTCTTAGTTTTTTTTCTACAGTTACATCTTAGGATCTTTTGTCCTTTCATTTCATTATTAGATCTTATTTCAACTTTATTAGAGCATCCAATGGCATTATTATATGTCCTGATTGATCTTATTTCAACTTTATTTACCAGTCATCCCTGCATCTTTATAATTCTAAAGAAAAACTTTGAAATGTTAAATTCATAATTTCGATAATATATCCATGATAATTGAATTTAAAATAAAATAATGATGATAATTACAGCAATGAACATTTCAACAATATTACAAATGGATTAAAGTTAAAGCTAGAACTGAAAAACAATGAATATTTATAAATATCTCCCTTTAGCTAACAATAAATTTTTTTTTTATTCTTGTTTGATTAGCCTTGTACAAGCTGTAATTATCTGCCACCATTTTATATTAATTCTTTGCATACATTTTTGTAACTTTTTAAAAAAGTTTTGATATTTTTTGTTTTGTATGGTTCAAGGATGTAAATAGTCATTCCAAGTCTTACTTCTAAATTGTGTTCATTATCATTCCACAGTTTTCAGCAGTAGAAACTTGTTTTTATTCAGTTTCTTATTGTATAAAAGAAGGTTTAATAACAATAGTCAAATTTTTTGTTTTGATATTTATATTTTACAGCAAGGCATTTTTCAACCTGATACAGAATGTGATAAGTTTAATTTAATAAGATCACATATTACATATTTAAGAATATATATATTTATATGCAGTTTGATGGTTTATATATATATATATATATATATATATATATATATATATATAGAGAGAGAGAGAGAGAGAGAGAGAGAGAGAGAGATTCTTGTTTATAATATTTAGCATTGACTTGTAAAAATGGTAAGATATATATAAATTGTCAAGGGGGCACTCGATAACATATTATATATTTAAGAATATATATATATATATACAGTTTGATGGTTTATATATATATATATATATATATATATATATATATATATATAGAGAGAGAGAGAGAGAGAGAGAGAGAGAGGGAGATTCTTGTTTATAATATTTAGCATTGACTTGTAAAAATGGTAAGTTATTTATAAATTGTCAAGGGGGCAATCATCTATGATCAGTTAAATTAATTGTTTCGAAGCCAAAGATAAGTTGTTGTATTTTTTTTTATGTCCTGCAATTTTTACAGAGAAATTAGCGTATTTTATCAATGTTAAATTTTCTAAAAGAATCTGTGTTAGCTGGAAAGAGGTTAAAATATTTCCTGGTTCTCTCCCCTCTATTTTCTGTTACTGTATAGGTTTAAGTAATCTCTAAGCAAAGTTCTTGTAACATGATGTGTGCCATTGAGATTGAACAGACTGTTGATTCATTTGAGTTTTAGCATCAAGTAAAAATTTAGACCAACAACTTTACAAGAAATTCACAAAAATCTATTTTATCCCAACAAATAAAAGGATTCAATGATTTTTAATAGATGTTTTTAAAAAAAATATTAATTTTTTTTAAAATAATTATTTTTTAGGTCATTGAATCATAGATTTTACATTGAAATTAAATTTTTCCTTTACACAATTTTGAAGACTATTTCATTACAAGATTCTCTGAACTTTTGACTTGTATGTTTTGTCAGAAATTTGGTTGGAGATTAACTAAGATTCTACCAGTTATTTGTGATATTAATTTTTGTTAAATTGATTTGGTCATACAATGTTTATTTTAAACAGATGTCCCACCATAAGTCCCAGTATTGACATATTTTAGTTGGTAGTTCATTTGAACTAATTTTGTGAGCTTATTGTTCAAAGTTATAATCAAAATTTTCTACATCTTGTTTTTTTATACATTTATATAATATATATTTTTTTAAACCTGGCAATTTTTATGTAAGAATCAAGGAATGTTTATAATTTTTTGATATAACCGAGAAGCTGGGAGGAGACAGTGTAATGATATCTAAACATGTATTTTTGTCTTGTTTTGTTCATTTCCTGTCATTTGATGTCATTCAATCAGTTGTTTAATGCCATACTTAGCTGACATGGTTGGGGGGGGGGTAGTCTGACAAGTTCACATTGGAATTTAACATTTCCTGTGACAATTACTTATGTTGTGAATAATTAAACCCACCATTTTTTTAAAAAGTTCCGTGACCCACTTTATGGATGATTTTTTTTTTTTGTTTTGTTCTTTTCCTGTCATTTGATTTTATTTAATCAGTGGTTTAATGCTATACTTAGCTGGCGTGGTTGGGGGGGGGGGGTAGTCTGACAAGTTCACATTGGAATTTAACATTTCCTGTGACAATTACTTATGTTGTGAATAATTAAACCCACCATTTTTTTAAAAAGTTCCGTGACCCACTTTATGGATGACACATTTTATAGTGGACAGAAGCTGTATTCCTGCCCTTATTAAAATCCATTAAGATGGCCAGCTTGTCATTCTAAACAGATCAGATTCATCGTGATAAGTCCCCTAGTAAGACAGCCAGCTTGTCTAGTAAACAGATCAGATTCATTAAAGTCCCCTAGTAAGACGGACAAGCCTGTCTCTACAAGAGTAACCAATATGTTTGGTCTTTTTCAATGCTTGCCTGGACTCATCTACGCTAAAACCCTTTTGTATTTATCTGTTGGAAACTTTGATCTGTGATGTAAAACATAATTTATGAATGAAAGGTACAGTTGGATAAATGCTGTGTCACTCCTGGCACAGTTGGACAAATGCAGTGTCACTCCTGGCGCAGTTGGACAAATGCAGTGTCACTCCAGGCACAGTTGGACAAATGCTGTGTCACTCCTGCACCTTAGGCCTGGCGTTGTTACGATTCTCCTGTGTTCTATTTTTAGATTAGAGCCATTAACTCTCAGGCAGTTTTAAAGTATGCGCTTGAGTTACCCGAGTTACTGGACCTGAAAACTGTTGAAACAGCTGTTGGGATTTCCTCCGAGAATGAATCGGGGAAATAATTCTTTGGAAGTTTGTCTATCATTGAGAAAGTTTTAACCATTTTTTTTTTTGTGAATGGCCATATTGAAATTTGTGATGTATCCAATGTTAAAAGATAGCTACATGTGTCAATGCTTTGTAAAATATGTACAGACATTCATCTTAATTTGTAGAGATTCTGTGACCTCATCAAGCCAAATTATTTAATGAACCAGACCACCTTTATTACATTTTCCCCACCTGCTATTCCATTTCCCCCACCTGTTATTCCATTCCCCCCCACCTGTTATTTCATTTCCCTGAACTGTTATTCCATATTTCCAGTTATTACATCCCTTTTATTACAAGGTTTCGTTGATTGACAAAATTTTAATTGAGCAAAATACCGGTACCTCATTCCTACGTCGTTCCTAGGAATCTCTCAAATCATTTGACATTTCTTCAAAACAAGTCTTGCCACCCCTCTCCCCCCTACTTGTTTTTTTCTTAAGTCATATTCACTTTGATTCTTAGCTTCCCTACTGTTTCCTTTCTGTAACATTGTGACTGCCTACCTGCTTTCTGCAATGCCAGCAACTACAGGTTGGTAGTAGGTGGATACCAACAACACCATGTGGTTATTTGATAAATATTAGCAACATGTGGGTAGTAGGTCAATACTAAACTGTGGGTCAATACCAGTAAAAACCTGTAGTTAGTAGGTCATACCAACCATTAGTTCTTAACATGACATATAAATCACAGAGTGCAATTACAGGCATGGTGGATAAATCAGTTAAAGTAGTCAGAGAGTACAACACTGGCCATTGGATATTACCTAACACAGAAATATGGATACCTCAGATTGTTGTACATCTCCTGGAAGGAGATATTTATAAACTAGTCACATAGATCACTTGTGTATTTTAAAGACTGTGTTCCTGCTCTAGTCAATGATAACATTATGAATCTTTGGCAAACTTATTTTAAGATACCGTACCGGTATGTATAGAATATAATTATAGCGATATGTTTCTGTCAGATATGGAAGCTGTCGTTGCAATACCTTAAGTATCGGTACTTGGCCCCCATGTTACAATATTGTACAATACCACAAGTGCTGGTACTTTAGCCAATCTTTTATCTGATACAAGGTTGTACAATACAAGTACCGGTAATTGACCCCATGTTTTATCTGGTACAATGTTGTACAATACCACAAGTACCTGTACTTGACCCCATTTTTTATCTGGTACAATGTTGTACAATACCACAAGTACCTGTACTTGACCACATGTTGTACCTGGTACAATGTTGTTCAAAACCACAAGTACCGGTACTTGAGCCCATGTTTTATCTGGTACACAACTGTGGTAGTCTGTTGTGCCACCAGCTCTCTCTCAGGGTCACATTGGAGTGATGTCATCAGAGGGTAACTCGCAAATCATGTAAACGTTACATCTGGACAAAAAGCAATGGGACTTTACAATATGTTTATTGGTTTATGTGTATGTTATGTAAATATGATGATGACGACGCAAAGATGTGTATGCTGTGAATCAATCGGATTAAGTCATCTTTGATTGGCCAATTGGATCGTGTCATGTTTGATTGGTCGTTTAAATTGTGCCACTGTAGTTGGTCCAATGAGATCACGGCATTATTTGATCCAAACAGATAATATCAGTCGTGTTACACCAATTCACGCTAGCAATAGTTGGACCAATCAGAGTTGTGCTTGAAAAGTTCAAAAGTTGGTTGGTCTGTGTATGTTAACACACATACGTTGCTGGACTTGCCCTTGAAATCGCACCCAGTATTTGTGCATAAATTGTTAGTTGTTATCTTTAAAAAAAAAAACACATACGTTTTTGTGTAGTTTTGTGATTTGTTGTTGTTAGTAGATCAAGTCTATACCTCCCCTGTCCCTCTCCTTAGCTCATATACGTTTGTGTTTACTAGTGCTGTCAGTGGAATAAAGATGTCTACCACGTTATGTTCTAGACCAAAAAGAACTGCCTGTCTTGGATTTTTGTCTGAGAGAAAAGATAGTCTGACAGTCTTATAAACAAAATCTCAAGATTTTACATAGTGCGAGAAGGCGCGTTACGTGGTGCGAGAAGGCGCGTTACGTGGTGCGAGAAGGCGCGTTACGTGGTGCGAGAAGGCGTGGTTCAATAGTCGCTCACGCAATCCAATGTGTCGACCCATACTGAAAATAAAAGCACCAAGTAGCCAATCAAGTATGGCGTAAGGTTGAGAAGACGGACAAATAACTAGTTAGGTACTAACTTGATTGGGCGTTGCCGTTGAATTTATCATCAAGCCTAATGTAGATCTATTATAAATATCAAGCCAAATGTAAGCCAAAGTGCTCTCTAAATATCAAGCCTAATGTTGGCCTACAATCTAAATATCAAGCCTAATGTGGGCCCAAGTGTTCTCTAAATATCAAGCCTAATGTAGGTCTAGGCCCAAGTGTTCTCTAAATATCAAGCCTAATGTAGGCCTACTTTCTAAATATCAAGCCTAATGGTGCCTACTATTTAAATATCAAGCCTAATGTAGGCCTACTTTCTAAATATCAATCCTAATGTTGGCCTACTTTCTAAATATCAAGCCTAATGTTGGCCTACTATCTAAATATCAAGCCTAATGTAGGCCTACTATCTAAATATCAAGCCTAATGTAGGCCTACTATCTAAATATCAAGCCTAATACTAATGTAAGCCTGTTATCTAAATTTGAAAATAATTTGAAATTATCTATAGCAGCAGTTCTCAACCGGTGAGTCGCGATCTCTTTGGGATTCGAACGACCCTCGTACAGGGGTCGCCTTAGACCAGTGGTTCTCAACCTTCCTAATACCGCGACCCTTTAATACAGTTCCTCGTGTTGTGGCGACCCCCAGCCACCAACTTATTTTCGTTGCTACTTCATAACTGTAGAGTATGTGTGTTTTCAGATGGTCTTAGGCGACCCCTGGGAAAGGGTCGTGCGACCCCCAAAGGGGTCGCGACCCACAGGTTGAGAACCGCTGCCTTAGACCATCGGAAAACATATATTTATGAAGTAGGAACGAACATAATTTTATGGTTTGGGGGGGGGGGTCACCACAAGAAGAGGAAGAGTAGTAAATGGTCGCTGCATTAGGAAGGTTGAGAACCACTGATCTACAGTATTATCTTAGTTTATTTCTGCAACCTTTTGCTAATTTTAGGACAAGACTCATCTTACTAAATAAATGCTCGAAGAAAAATTCAGAATTTTATTTCTATTTATACACATATCACGTGACATTATGCAAATTTCATGTGTCGCCTTGCTTATACATATACAATCCCGCTGCACAATCGAAGGCAGATTGACAGCTGGCTACCATCATTTAGGAGGGGCATTATCATAAAATTGAAATATTATACAAACAATAACCACCCCCTCAATACAATCGGATGATATTTAAAGACTGATATTACTCTATGAAAGGAATTAGGATATTATATTTCTGATTGCATAGTGAAGTAACTCTTGAATTCTTTCATAGCCACGAAACTAACTTTCAAGCGTTGCGTTAGGCATGGGTAGGCCGATATTTTTTTTTAGTTCAAAGGTCATTATACAGAGGCCAACATTTTTCGTTCACCAGCACACCATGGGGCATGCAACGCCAGGGGTCATTGGTCCTCCAAAGCCACCGGTCCAGGCTGCTCTGCATCTGCTGAAAAACCTTGTCATACTCTGGGACGCCGTAGAGATTGTGAAGCTCCTGGGTGTCCTCGTCAAGGTTGAACAACTCCCATTCAGCCCTGTGGTAATATTCTTTCAGGCTCTTAAACCAGTTGGTCATTTGGCCGTGGATTGTTCTGGAACGAAAGATTGTTGAGAAACCATTGGATTGTTGGGGAAATGGTAGGATTGTAGAGATAATCATGTTCTGGAAGGGGAAAATTTTGGGATAATCATGTTTTGGAATGGGGGATTTCGGGGATAAACAAGTTTTGGGAAAAGGGATTTTGAGGAACATCATGTTCTGGAAAGGAGGATTTTTTAAATAAACATGTTCTTCGAGGGGAAATATTTGGATAATCATGTTCTGGAAGGGGTATTTTTTTAATGATAATCGTGCTCTGGTAGTAGGATTTTGTGAATAATTATCTTCCTTAAGGGGAGGGGAATAAACATGATGTTCTAGTTTAGGAGAATTTTGGGGAAAATATTGTCTGGAAGTGTAATTTTTTGGATAATTATTTTCTAGAAGGGGATTTTCGATATAATCAGGATGTCGTAGAATAAGGGATTTTTGGGATAATTGTTTTCTGAAAGGAAGATCTTTGGGATAATCTTACTCTGTAAAGAGGGATTTCTTGTTAATTTATGTTATGGGAAAGGGATTTTTGGGATGGGGGATTTCGGGGACAATCACGATGTTTTATAATAAGGGACTTTTGGGATAATCATGTTTTGGAATGGGGGATTTCGGGGACAATCACGATGTTTTATAATAAGGGACTTTTGGGATAATCATGTTTTGGAATGGGGGATTTCGGGGACAATCACGATGTTTTATAATAAGGGACTTTTGGGATAATCATGTTTTGGAATGGGGGATTTCGGGGACAATCACGATGTTTTATAATAAGGGACTTTTGGGATAATCATGTTTTGGAATGGGGGATTTCGGGGACAATCACGATGTTTTATAATAAGGGACTTTTGGGATAATCATGTTTTGGAATGGGGGATTTCGGGGACAATCACGATGTTTTATAATAAGGGACTTTTGGGATAATCATGTTTTGGAATGGGGGATTTCGGGGATAATCACGATGTTTTATAATAAGGGACTTTTGGGATAATCATGTTTTGGAATGGGGGATTTCGGGGATAATCACGATGTTTTATAACAAGGGACTTTTGGGGTAAATATTTTTTGGAAGGGGAATTTTGGTGATCTTGTGTAATGAAAATAGTTGTTCAAGCTGGAAATAGCATTACAACTATAGTTTTATCCGGGGATGGCATTAAGCATATGCTAAATTATATAAACAGGATCAAAGAGTTTGTTTCAATAATAGCTTAACTTAAATACCCACATGCGACTAGGTGCCTCATTTTCCCCTTCTGAGCCCCAGTATAACTAACTAATATGCTTATTAGGCACGCAAAAATCGGATGAGACCAACCTGTAGCTAAAACACAACAGCTTACTCTATAGTTGAAAGATGTTGCCAATCGAATACGTCAGAAAATATTTACCATCAAAATGTTTCTAAAGCGGGGTTAGCTTCGAATTTAAAAATAATCAAAAATTGCGTGCATTGCTATAACTAGCTTGTTATAAGAATTAAGAAAAAAAAAAAAACATTAATATAAATGTAGTTTGGCACGTGAACAGCCTGGTATAATCAAAGTTACTAGTCCACACGGGTCCCCAGCAAATGACTGGTTGAGGTACCTTAAATGCGGTTGCGATGGGAATTTTTGTGGGGTCACCGGCTGAAACAAATAAACTAAGATGAGTTGTGATTTTTCCATTAAAAATAAATATGTCGTCTTAAATCTACAATTAAAGTTACAATTACTCTTTTTTTTTTTAAAGCTAAACTTATATTCTATTGAAACATCTAGTTTTGATGTGTTTTCATTAGCCGAATTAATAAGAGGAAGATTGGGAAGCGATTTACTTTAATGGTCGTTATATCATGGAGGTCGTTGGGAAATTTCCTTTCAATAGAAATGAGGTGCTTGAACACCTGTGGACTAGAGCAATGGAGTCGAAGACCTGTGTACTTGAGCAAAGGAGTTGAAGACATGTCAATTGTGTACTAGAGCTATGGAGTTGAAGACCCGCGTACTAGATCTATGGAGTTGAAGACATGTGTACTAGATCTATGGAGTTGAAGACCTGTGTACTAGATCTATGGAGTTGAAGACCTGCGTACTAGATCTATGGAGTTGAAGACCTGCGTACTAGATCAATAGAGATGAAGACATGTGTACTAGATCTATGGAGTTGAAAACCTGTGTACTAGATCTATGGAGTTGAAAACCTGTGTGCTAGAGCTATGGAGTTAAAAGACCTGTGTACTAGAGCTACAGAGTTAAAAGACCTGTGTACTAGAGCTACAGAGTTAAAAGACCTGTGTACTAGAGCTACAGAGTTAAAAGACCTGTGAACTAGAGCTACAGAGTTAAAAGACCTGTGTACTAGAGCTACGGAGTTAAAAGACCTGTGTACTAGAGCTACAGAGTTAAAAGACCTGTGTACTAGAGCTACAGAGCTAAGTAAATCAATACCATGAAAAAGATTCTGATGGTCCTTGCTTATAGTTACAGCGACAATTTTTGACAGTCCGTGATATTACGGTATATGTATTTAAAAGGAACAAGAACATTCGCATTCTGAAAGTTTGTTTCCAGCCATCACGGGTTGGACGAGTTTCTTCGGAATTAGTGTGCATACTAAAAATCGTGTTGGAGGACGATTGAGGACCCCTAATGACAACCCTCCGCGGCCTCCTCCCCCATGCCCATGGCAACTCTACCTGTTAAGAATGTCCAGAAAGGTAGGACACATGTACAGATCCGTGGCTATTGGATAAGGTGCTCTGTTGTTGAGGTTGTGGATGAGCCTGTAACGGTCATCTCGCACCACTCTCATCGGGTAGTGCATAGTTATCTAAACGATGAAAAATAGACTCATTGAGTAGTGCTTAGTTAACTGAATGTAGGAAGATATTTTCATTGGGTAGTGCATAGTTATCTGAATGTAGGAAGATAGTCCTATTGAGAAGAGCATAGTTATCTGAATGTAGGAAGATTGTCTCATTGTGCAGTGCAGCTATCTGGTTGTGCCAACGTAGTCTCAATGGTGATTTATATCTCTATCTCTCGTACTATCCATCTTCTCAACCACCTACCTACCCATCCATCTACTTACCATTCCACCTACCGACCCACCTACCCATCCATCTACCTACCATTCCACCTACCGACCCATCTACCTACCTACCCAGTTACCTACGTACCTAGCAACAAAACCACCAACCTAAGCCACACATCCACCAACCCAGCCACCCATCCACCAACCCAGCCACCCCATCCACCAAACTAGCAACACTTAACACTAACCACCGGCTGCCACCACAGACTTACCTCATGGAAGTCATGGCTGCTGTACACCCGGGTATACTCTGGATTATCCGGATCAGCAGCCAGAGGAAGTAACGATTTTCCAGTGAGTTCTACCTTAACGCCGTTCAGATCGTAACTCGGGTAGGTGATGTTAAACCAGTCCAGTACAGTCGGGACAAAGTCCATCGTGCTGACCAATGCTTGGGAATACTGAAATTTTGAGGCACAGACTTGAGGCTACTAATTCTTCTTCACGAAAGAAGCCGATGATCAAATACTGATACCAAAAAAAAAAAATAATCTCTGTGTTGCGGTTTGGGTTAATTTGGTTTCAAGGAAATATCCTCACAATATGTATCAAACTATGCATCATCAAACTGAGTATGTCAGTCATGTCTGTCATGTCAGTCAAGTTTGCTGTCATATGATTCATCGTGGTACCTCATTCTGAAATATTTTTAAAGTCTCCCAATTGAGGCCCGAAACATGATGTGACACGTGGCCCGGTCCACCCGATCAACGATGGTCTCAAGTTAGTGGTGTAGCGAGACATCGTACCACCCGGGGCGGACTTTCAACAGTTCCCCCCACCACACACACAAACAAAAAACCTAAACATAGTGCTGCTTTTTTTTTTTTTTTGGCAAAATGAAACCTGTAAATAACGAACTTCGAAATAGCGATCTCCCTGGCATTTGAAAAAAAAACCGCCCCGGAAGGGACCCCCCCCCCCCCATTTTTTTTTTTTTTTTTTTTTTTTTTTTGGCAAAATGAAACCTGTAAATAACGAACCTCGAAATAGCGATCTCCCTGGCATTTGAAAAAAAAACAGCCCCGGAAGGGACCCCCGCCCCCCCGCCCCGGGTGGGGAGGAGAGAGAGAGAAGCAAATCAAATGCACTGAAGACTCCCAAAACAAAGTTCACACCGAAAATCTTTGATACATCCAAAATACAAGGTTTCATTTAGTCTCAAATTGGTACATGTGTCACCTCGACCTGCCTTTCGCAATGTCATACACTGGTACACGTGTCATCTCGGTTTACCTTGCCACATGTCATATAGGGGTTCATGTGTCATCTTGGGTTACCTTGCCCCAATGCTCCTTGTGAAGCGGAGATGACATCAGCATCGGCTCACCCATTCCGGGCTCGTACAAGTTGGTCTTGGCGTTGGGGAATGGGATACCATTGTCTGCGGTAAACATGATCAGCGTGTCATCCAGGTGACCTGACAATTTTAGCTCTTCCAGAAATAAGCCAACACCTGGGATTGGTGGATTCAAAACAAAAACATCCAAAATAAAGTTTAAAAAAAATAATTTAAAAAAAAAGAAATAAATTGAGTTAAGTGCATACATTAAAATCCCCATTATTTGTAAACAGTTTTGTTTAATGACGAGTTCAATCCGTCTAATGACAAGGCCAGTGCCGGCTTAACCAGAAGGCAGATGAGACATGTGCCAAGGAGCCTAGCGCCTTTTAAGGGCCCCGTGCCTTTTAGGAGCCCCGTGCCTTTTAGGAGCGCCGTGCCTTTTAGGAGCCCCGTGCCTTTTAGGAGCCCCGTGCCTTTAAAGTGTCCTGTGTGATTTAGGAGCCCCGTGCCATTTAGGAGCCCCGTGCCTTTTAGGAGCCCCGTGCCTTTTAGGAGCCCCGTGCCTTTAAATTGTCCTGTCTGATTTAGAAGCCCCGTGCCATTTAGGAGCCCTGTGCTTTTTAGGAGCCCTGTGCCTTTAAATTGTCCTGTCTGATTTAGGAGCCCCGTGCCTTTTAGGAGCCTTGTGCCTTTCAAAGGTCTCGGGACAAAGAATCTTGACTTTTTAAATTTTATTGTGATATTGAAAGAAGTTTAACGATCTACACAAAACTATTTATAGAAGATGAGAAGAGAAAGAAAAATAAGACACACCCAAAACGTTTCCTGGGGTGGTTATTCCTTAAGGCAGCGGTTCTCAACCTGTGGGTCGCGACCCCTTTGGGGGTCGAATGGCTCATTCAAAAGGGTCTTCTAAGACCATCGGAAAATACATATACTCTAAAGTTATCAAGTAGCAACGTAAATAATTTTGAGGTTGGGGGGGTCGCCACAACACGAGGAACTGTATTAAGGGGTCGTGTCATCAGGAAGGTTGAGAACCACTGCCTTAAGGGCTGTTTTTGAGCAGCTGAAGGCAGTCCCTAATATTAGTATCCTATCTTGAGCACGAGTTTTAACAACAGTCTTCATCAGGGTTGACCGACCACCCCCCCCCCCCCCCCCCCCCGGGGTGTGCTCACCTTGATCTAGTCGATTGAAGGACGTATACATCTCAGCTATGTCCGACCTGGTTGCGGGCGTGTCCGGTAAGAAGTACGGCACCACGACCTTGTCAGGGTCGTAAACTTTGGGTTTCCAGTCCGGTATGAGCCCCATCCCAGGCTGCCCGGTGCCCCATTTGTTCATAAACTGACCAAAGGTCGATGTGTTGTCCCCTCGATGGGTGTCATAGAATGCTATGTACAAGAAGAAGGGTCTGTGGAAGATTTTATAAATATGTGGTCACCTCTCGCGTGCAACAGTAGGTCTCATACTTGTCGGATGGACTGGAGTACTTATACATTGCAACATGAATCACCATCTCCTGACTCACCATCTTCTGACTCACCATCTCCTGACTCACCATCTCCTGACTCACCATCTTCTGACTCACCATCTCCTGACTCACCATCAGACCGTAGCAGATTGATTTTTATTGTTTTTTTTTACTATGCCAGACACACTTGTAAAAAAAAAAATACACAGAACTGACAACAAAGATGGTATGCTTGTGTCAGACACACGCGCTACATTACAAACCAACAATAACTAGGGAAACTAAAGCTACTCACCTATCAGCTGTCTCTAGCAAAAATTCTCTGACAAACTCTTTCATGTATGTTATGTTACGGCCCACTTGGTCAAGGTCAAAGCCTGTTGACCTCTCAAAGTCGAACTTGTACACCGTGGGCGGGGCCACGTGCTTTTTGCCGATAAGTCCTGGTCCAAGAAATATATCTTTGAAAGTCATAAACTGCAAGACGGTACAGGTGAGACTTACATGGGTGTGAAGTATCTCACAATTGAACTGAGAACCACATATTATAGGTGAGACCTATGTGATTATGAAGTATCTCAGAATTGTACTGAGAACGACATGGTACAGGTGAGACTTTTATGAGTTATCGTTTCTGATTGAAGAAATGTGCAGCTGTATCAAGAGTTACTGTTTCTGATCGCTAAAGTTCAGACGTTTCATTTATTTCAGGGGTCTCAAATTCGCGACCCGCGAGCCATTTGCGCTTCGCAAGACGATATTTTTCGGCCCTCTACAGGACAGCAAAGTTTAGTTTTAATGCGCCCCGCGCCCCATTCTCATATCTATGATGCGAACCTCCGCGAAAGTTTAAGTAGCATCTCACCGACTAGTCTAATTCTGATATTTATAATGTTTGTATAGATTTGGACCTTGATTAGAATGGTCAAAACCGTTGTAAAAAATCTGACTAAAAGTTTTTATTTTATGAGACAAACATGGCGGCCAAAATGCGGTTTTGAGAAAAGTTTTAAAAGTCAGTTAGTGCGCAATGCATAACCATAATTGTATAAATCATTGCAACCTGACACGGTATCAAAGAATCCCTATTAAAATTGCTGCTAGTGTTTACGAGTGAGAGAAATTCGAGCCTGTCAGCTTGGTCACTTTCAAAATAGGGTTAATCAAAGAAGGCTTTTTATTCGACAAAAAATAAATCAAAATTCATTCTCCCTACAATAGCATCTTCCATCGCATCAATAATTCATAAATATTTCCTACCCATGCCTACTGTTTGAGCACTTTTTAGCCTTCAAACCCTTCATTGAGAATGATGGGGTGGTTGTTCCTGTACTAAGTGATCCAAAAATGGCTCATGGACTGTGCTTTTCTTGTTGACATTACACAGGAGCTAAATTTACTCAACAAGAAGTTACAAGACCAGGGGTAGATTGTCAGTGTATCCAATGACAATGTCTGGGCATTCTGCACAAAACTTGTTTTATGATTCTAGGGAAACCTCTGCCATTTCCCAACATGTCAAGTCCTGATGGACTCGGGCACACCCTTTAGTAGGAAGTATGCTGATGCCATTGCAAAGCTACAGGAAGAATTTGATCACATTTTTAGACTTCAAATCAAGCAGAGCAACTTTTCCACTTTTTGCTGACCATTTCTCCTTCAATTTGGAAGATGCACCCCCCCCCCCCACCTCCTAATTGCGCTTCAAATGGAGCTAGTTGATCTTCAGTGAAATTCTAAGTTCAGGGAGGTGAATGGAAAAACAGACAAGCATGGATAATTTATGAGAATATTGCAATCCACCTTCCAGAGATTTCCAGGTTGCTCAAGCGGATCATGTGCCTTTTTGGGAGTACCTATCTGTATGAAAAGCTCTTACCCACTATGAACTTTAACAAGTCAAAGTTCAGGGCCACAACTTACTGATGAGCATCTTCAAACTATACCGAGGGTCTCAGTTGCTTTCTCACCCAACTCAAATGTTGCTCAGCTGTGTTAGAAGACGCGCTGCCAAATCTCTGGCAACAAGGAGTAGGAGGAAGAAAGTGAAGCCTAGTTCTTGAGAACCCTTAATGTTTTTAATTGTTATAAATAAATGTTCAGCAGATTGTAACAGTTGTTCTTTATTGACTTTGTAATCGCTTTTTTTTGTGTGTGGAATACTTGATGCCGCCAAGTCTCACTCAGATTCTATTACTTGCGGCCCCGGATGATTTGAGTTTGAGACCCCTGATTTATCTGCCTGGCATTGGAGTTCCTAAAGACATGAGTGTTGTACAACTTTTCGCAAAATTTACAAAACGTGTTCCGTTCCATGTCCGCTTAAGACCACGTGCAGTGTTCAAAACTTAAAATCACATAGACCACCAGTACAGTTAAACATAGCATAATAGTATAGTAAGACAACACAGACCTACCAGTTCTTTTAAACCATGTAGCCTCACCAGCCCAGTAAAACCACACAGACTCACCAGTACAGCTAAACCACATAGACCTACCAGTACAGGTGAACCCCGTAGACTCACCCGTACAGTTAAACCACATGTACCCACCAATACAGTTAAACCACACGGACCCACCAGTAAAGTTAAACCACAGGGACCCACCAGTTCAGTTAAACCACACGGACCCACCAGTACAGTTAAACCACACGGACCCACCAGTAAAGTTAAACCACACGGACTCACCAGTAAAGTTAAACCACACAGACACACATGTACAGTTAAACCCCACATACCCACCAGTACAGTTAAACCACACGGACCCACATGTACAGTTAAACCACACAGACACACCTGTACAGTTAAACCACACATACCAACCAGTACAGTTAAACCACACGGACTCACCTGTCCTCACCCCATTTTTACTGAGCAGCTGTGGCAAGCTCTGGACGTCGTCAAACGATTGGAAGTGGTGGTAGGCGTGCTGTAGTCCGTACTGCCCGTTCTGATGCTGTGGTAAACCAGTTAGTAGCACTGACCTAATGGTCAAAGTCACACAATGGGCAGAGTTAAAGTCATGCAAGACCCCTGTGTGTAAGAGTTTGCTGGTGAGATGTTCATTATGCAAGTTGAAACTAAATTTGTCTTCATGGCCTTTTTGTTTTCAAGTTTGTTTGAAATGAGTTAAGGGGGACGAAACCAACAAAAATAATAAGCATAGTGTGAACTATGCGTGGGATCTGACCTCGGGTTTATGATTTTTCCACCTGGATGAACTTACCTGCTAGGTGAGCAGCTGCTGACAGATGTGTACGCACGTGTGAAGGTGACGCTGGAGGCCGCCAGTTTGTCCAGATTAGGCGTGTCACAGACGGTGTTGTTGTAGGCGCTGAGCAGGCTGCCGCCATCGTCGACTGTGGTGAGGCGTGAGAAGTTGGCATTCACTTATTATGTTTGTGATGGGGAACTCCGAGAATAGAGTTTGTAATGTCTAACACTTCTTTTTTTTTTTTTAAATGTGAACTGAGCAGCTTCTGCAGATGGGTCCCCCATCAAAAAGTCGAGATCCTGCTCATTACATGGGGAAGGAAAATCCTCAGAAAAATAAATGGTCTAGTGTTGGATGATGATTAATAAAGAATTCGTAAAAAACTGGAAGTGCATGCATATCAGTTGTTCGAAGACCCATCCATACATGCGGCAACTAAATGGGACAGGCTGCGCTGGACAGGACACATTGAGAGGATGCCGGATAGGACAGCAGCAAATGTGACCTAAACACAGGAGTCTATGGGCAGACAACTCACAGGTCAAATCAAGACTGAGATGGATTGATGAAGAACGTTCATGCATTGAGGCGGAAAGCCATGGATCGATCAGAAACGAAATATGCGGTGGAGCAGGCCGGGGCCCTACATGGGGTGCAGTGCTACTGTTGATGATGATGGTTTAAGACATGCCAGGTTCAGGGACAAAGGGCGGGTATGGTACATGATATTAACTCGTGGCACGTGCCTCTGGCTCGGGATGTAAACGTTGTTATTGTAATAAAGACTTTTATACATAGCACACATTTGTATCCCAACTAATATGTTGTACATGGATAATCAATCTTACGTCAGGCAAGCTTTTATTACATTTGACGGTATGCTATCAAACTAATGTCAATCAAAACGGCATTGCTATCAAACTGTGGCTAAACAAACAACAATGTGTTGAAATATCATTGGTTTAAATAACACAAATGTTAATAAACAATGCTCCAATAAGGCGGTGTTAACGAACAATGGTCTAAAAAACAACACTGTTGACAGAAGGTGGTGGCGGTGGTGGTGGTGGTGGTCAACGTACCGAAGATAAGCAGGACGTTTTTGCTCGCCTCCGAGGTGACCAGTGCAGAAATCAGAGTGGCCAGTAGTCCCAGCATAGTGACGTTATCAATTCTACAATGGAAAAGCGTGGAATCAGTAAATATATAATTTAGAGGCCGATCAAATTTTCGCTATTGGTTTCCGCCGAAGGTCATTTTCAATTTTTCGTACGTATTGTTTAGGCTTCAACCGAAAACAGAAAATCAAATTCAGTCGATCTCAAGTTGTAATGTAAACATTTAAGCTTCTAATTTTTAGGACCTGACATTAGTTTATATTATGTCCATAGAAATCAACGACCGACCCTTTCACTCAGACTTTATTTCGTGCCTCTAGATCACCGGTTCTCAACCTGTGCGTCACGACACTTTCTGGGGTCGAACGACCCTTACACAGGGGTCGCCTAAGTCCGTCAGAAAACACCTATTTATGAATTAGCAACGAAAATAATTGTTATGGTTCGGGCTCACCACAACATGATGAACTGTATTAAAGGGTTGGGGCATTATTAGCAATGTTGACAACCACTGCTCTAGATTGACATTTCTGAAAAGACGTCCACTATAAAATTTGTATTCACCGTCAAGTATCACCATAGCAACTGAAGGAAACAAGTCACGGCTGAGGAGCAGGGCAGATCTAATTTATTACACCACAACCCATCCAGGCAGCTGCGCCTTGTCGACCCCTGGGCGACCCCTTGTCGACCACTGGGCGACCCCTTGTCGACCACTTGGCGACCCCTGGGCGACCCCTTGGCGACCCCTGGGCGATCCCTTGTCGACCCCTGGCCGACCCCTGGGCGACCCCTGGGCGACCGACCCCTGGCGACCCCTTGGCGACGCCTGAATGAAACGAACAGTAGACCTATGGAAATGTAGCTGAGTCTCTCATACGGTCGAACAACATATAGTTATGAGATTAATAAGGTCGTAACAGTACGCGTATAAACATATATAGGTACGTCTCTAATACGGTCGAAGCAATACACCTATCAACATATATGTTTATGTCTCTAATACGGGCGTAACAGTACAACTATCAACATATAGCTATGTCTCTAATACGGGTGTAACATTACACCTATCAACATATAGCCATGTCTCTAATAAGCTCGTAACAGTACACCTATCAACATATAGCTATGTCTCTATTACGGGCGTAACAATACGCCTATAAACATGTAGCTATGTCTCTTATACGGGTGTAACAGTACACCTATAAATATATAGCTACGTCTTTAATTCGGCCGTAACATTACGCATATCGATATATAACTGAGTCTCTAATACGGTCGATCAACATTATACAAGGTCGTAAAGGTACACCTATCAATATATAGATGCGTTCCTCATACGGTCGTAAGAGGGCACCTATTTTTTTTATAGATACGCTTCTTATACTGGTGCTCAATGTAACAAGTTATAGAACAATAGGACCCATATGTTTCACCATATCTCTGAACGACGGGAAGGATATGTTTTACAAGTTCCTGTGAACTCTAGGACCCATGTGCTTCACCAGCATCAGCTGACTATTCAGTGTTGATGATATCGCGTTCATTGTGTGGCCTATATCGCACAGTCGCCCTGTCACAATCAAAGTGCCACTTACTTGCCATGTCACAGTCAAAATGTCACATGCTTGTCATGTGAAAGTCAAAGCGTGTCACTTGCCCTGTCACAGTCAACGTGTCACATATGTGCCCTGTCACACTAAAAGGTCATATTATTATATTTCCAACTGTCACACCACGGTGTCATATATTTGCAACAAAATCTTTCTAAAATTATTTTAAAAACTACAACTCACCCAACAAGTCCAGTCCGAGCAGCTGCTCTCTCAACCATAGATGTGTTATGTGTGTTAAGTCACAGAATGTGGCCACAGAAGGTGTGTCCTAGTCAGGCCTTTTTTAAGGGGATACTATTTCTTCGGCCGTGATTGGTGGCCTACATAGCCGTGCTATCAACTGACCATAAATTATGAACAAATCTTGTAACGATATGTGCTGTGTTATGGGATGTTGGATAGCATGCAGATAACTGTGCTTGCTGTGTTATGGGATGTTGGATGGCACACAGATTAACTGTGCTTGCTGTGTTATGGGATGTTAGATGGCACACAGATTAATTGTGCTGTAAGAGTAGAGCTTTTACATAGAAACACGCTCATTCACATAGCTGCCCTGTCATATTGTCGAGCTGTCTCCTAAATCACACTGTCACCTTGCCGAATAACAACCCTGTCACGGCTTATAACAATCCTGTTGCATAGTTGCCAAGCTACTTAGTCATCCTGTGACATATTATTATTATTATTTTTAGCGGTGGTTTTATATAGCGTGATAGCCCAGCCTAAAGAACTATTCACGTGTCAAGCCATGGACTGCTACCCAGCAGCATCGTTTATTGGTCAGAGTGGGGATTTCGTCAAGATAGAAGAGTTTAAAGAGATGTGTTTTGAGTGCAGTTTTGAAGGCTGTGATGGTCGGTATATTACGAATGTGTAGTGGAAGAGAATTCCATTGTTTTGGCGCACAGAAAGAGAACGATCGTTCACCTTATGTTTTCGTGCGAGTCTTTGGGGCAGAAAGAATACGCGCGTCTGCGGAGGAGCGAAGGGGTGAATAGAAAGAAAAAAGTTCGGTAAGATAGGAAGGGCAGGAGTTCGAGAAAAAAGTTGTGGCCGAGAACAGAGAGTGTGTAGTCAATCCGTGCTTGTACTGGGAGCCAATGAAGTGAATGAAGTATCCAGTCTCATATTCATCCAGTCTCCTAGTCATATAGTCTCGTAGTCATCCCCTCTCAAAGTCATCCAGTCTCATAGTCATCCATTCTCATAGTCTTCCAGTCTCATAGTCATCCAGTCTCATAGTCTTCCAGTCTCATAGTCATCCAGTCTCATAGTCTTCCAGTCTCATAGTCATCCAGTCTCATAGTCTTCCAGTCTCATAGTCATCCAGTCTCAAAGTCATCCAGTCTCATAGTCATCCAGTCTGTTGGTGCAGGACTAGTGACTACTCCACTGGTTCTTGCTGGCACAGTGACCCCTCCAATGGTTCTTGCTGGCACAGTGACCCCTCCACTGGTCCTGGTTGGTACAGTGGCGTCCAGCCTAGTAATGTGCATTCTTATTTGTTTCGTCATTTTAACGAAGACACCCCCAACCTATCCATTTAATAAACGTTTGCAATTTTAATCGTCGGCGTAAACGACCACACGGCTGTAAACTATGTCCTGACCATGTGTCTCAGAGGAGTGACTACTTTGACCCAAAGAAACAATACGGTCACAGTCCTTATAAATTGTAAGGTTCTGGTCCATGGTCAAGGCAAGGAGTTCTGCCCACTCCTAGTCACATTTATCACCTGTAGAAAAGTGACACTTCATCAAAAAGTTTGCATGGTAACTTACGCAAAATTTTAATTCAAAATCTAGGTTTTAAAAAAAAAAAAAATTAGAAAAACAACAACAAAAAAACAAACAAAAAAAAAACCCACAAAAAAACCCACAAAAAACAAAAAAAACAAATATGATTTGAATTCAATTAAATTGGAAAGAAAACCTGTAGAAAAGTGACACTTAATCAAAAAGTTTGCATGGTAACTTACGAAAAATTTTAATTCAAAATCTAGGTTAAAAAAAAAAAAAAATTAGAAAAACAACAACAAAAAAACAAACAAAAAAAAAACCCACAAAAAAACCCACAAAAAACAAAAAAAACAAATATGATTTGAATTCAATTAAATTGGAAAGTTCATTTTAAAAAAGTCCAATCACTAATATCACTAATGTATTTGTGTCATTGTGCGTGGGGGCAGAGACGCCCATTTAGTGTAACGCGACGCCATTGCTAGGAAAAAAATGTAGCTACCGATACACTCCATATCTTGGACTAACCGGAAGTGTCTGCTTGCTGATCACCGCAAGGCCGACATGAACTCTACTAGAGGGCGCCACATGCGTCTTGCCTGACGTACACTGAGTGTCACCGTCGACTCTGGGAATAGCGCCGCCGTTACCATTCCACAAAGTGTCACATGATTAGCAGGTCATCTTACCTCAGTACCACGCTGTAACAAAAGCTGAAGGGTCAGATGACGCTTGGCAAACCATTACTGCAGATCAAGTCCCCCGCCTTCATTTGGCAACACGGCCGCGGGTCATTTCCTTGGACGCCATCCTGAGAGACGGCACTTTTAGAATTTTCCAGAAAACCCCAGCACGAAGTGTGGGCACATCGTGGACGGATT
>CAXITT010000272.1:866958-871562 GCA_964033795.1 Lymnaea stagnalis
GACCACATTTGTCTTTTTCGTCCCCAGTGGACAGTCCTGGTAGAGTTGCCATTGCTCCTAACCCTGTACTATACCAGCACAGCGGCCCAAGAGGATTGTGTGGAAGAGGAAAACTCTTTAAGGACAATAGCCCAATTTCTCAACAACATTCCCTTTTTGCCAGAGTTGAATACAACAAGTGAGTCCTAAACATTACCCTCCCCCCCCCCCTCAACTTAATATTGGAGGTAAATTTGAGCAATTGATTAATTTAAAAAAAAATGCTAATGGCACAGCGTTTTAAAGTAAATGATTCCCTTTTTTCCAGACTTGAATACAACAAGTGAGTCCTAAACATTACCCTCCCCCCCCCCCCTCAACTTAATATTGGAGGTAAATTTGAGCAATTGATTAATTTAAAAAAAAATGCTAATGGCACAGCGTTTTAAAGTAAATGAATTTTAGATTTTCTCAGATGAAGTGTGACAAACGCCTAATCAGTGACTTGAGAGTCTGGCTTATCGTATAGAGTGAAAGGAGCTAGCAGCATTTTTCATATTAATAGTAATTGATTTTCCTTGCATGTATGCCATTAGGGTTACAATTTTTTTTTAAAAGTCACTTGTTCAAGCGAAAGAAATGGTTCCATTTATTTTAAGACTTTTTTATAATGTGCTAAATTTTTTTTATTTATGTAACCCCGGTATTTTTGACGGGATATTTCTAGTGAAATTAAAAAAAAAAAAAAATAAGATGAACACATTTAATTTTCTATTAATTGTATTTCACTAAATTCTATTTTATAAAAATAGTCACCGATTTCAAAGACGTTTAGTAAAGGTTGTGTCTTTGTGTAGATCAACAAATTCTTACTTTAGAAATTCATTCTGATTTATCACAAAACCGTTCAGCCCTCACAGCCGCAGAGAACAACAGTAGGGGTCACATTCCCAGCCAACGGTGCCCTCCCGGAGAGGGGGGTCGACCCATCCACCACTCGTCGCTGTGCCCGTGGACAACTGCGCACCACGTTGATAACACGAGGTCGGCAAGAGCATATGGTTTATGTTTAAGTGCCATTATGTGGCTTTGAAAATTTAATATGTCTTGAGATTTGAACAATGCGTAACAAAAGGGCTGAACATCAGCATACAAAGACGCAACACCACCAAAGCCAATTATATTAACAATCTTAGATTAAATTTTGCTATTAGCTTTTATAAATACAAAATGAAATTGTAAATATTACAAAAATATGTATTAATGTACAGCACAGTAAACAAAACAAAAAAAACCTTATACTCCTCGAAAGACACAAATATTAATATACACGAACACACAAAGAGTAAAATTTTGTAAGGCTTCTGTGAGTATCATTTGTCTCGTAAGTTTCGTGTGTAGGAAATCTATCAAATCTATCTTTCCTTTCTATCGGCTGGCAAAGCTGTTGGCTTATTTATAAGGAGGGAGTTAGAATCTCCAGAAAAGATAGAGTAGAAATTGCATTCTTTAGAACAAATTAGAAAGTAAACAGGGGGAGAGAAGTGGTGGACGCTTTAGCTTTAAGTTGAAACCAAATTCGGTCAACACACAGGCTATAACAATAATTGTATTCATGTATAACTTAGAACTTCCTTTCTGAACATTAAACTACGTTCAGATTATGGAGATCTTCAAAAACATTTATTTAGTATTGTCTTGTCTGCTGAAGAAGGCATTTAGCCGAAACTTCCGTTTAATTGTCCTGTCTTTTTTTCAAGCCGACACATGTCTTGTTGCATTGTTTATTTACTGAAGAAGTGTACTACTGTACCAAGAGTTATTTTTTGTGAGTGAAGAAATCTACTACTGTACCAAGAGTTATTGTTTGTGATTGTAGAGATATACTACTGTACCAAGAGTTATTGTTTCTGATTAAAGAATTTCAGAGTTTTCGTTTCTTCGTTCCCGTATTACGTACCAAAAAGACTTTAAGATGCAATTTCTTAAAAATTAACCCAACGCTTTTCCAAAACAATCATTCATTCTAAGCAATGTACTTAGTGCTTTACAATGTTAATAATGAAACCTCTTCTGGTCGCCAGGTTCCCCTCGATCATATTTTACGCCCGATGCCTGTGTAGTCACTGCGCCACTGACCGGAACACGTCAAGATACCACTACTGCCGACCGCTCTACCACGGCCACACCGTGCTGAAGAGGCACTGCACCAACGGGGTCGCCAGATACGTGCTGACGCACGAGAGTTTCCCAGTGGCCTGCGTCTGCTCCCATGCGGAGCACGTGCAGGTTTGATGATGGCCCATGGCGTGGACATCAGGATGTTGCGACGATTATTGGTGGCACAGGTTTTTTGGACCCGGCTGGAAACGGTCAGCGGAGAGAGAAAGAAAAAAGACGGTTGGTGAGGAGCTGGTTACAATATTGTGGAACCTTATGATTTGACGAGATACTTTACCTTATTCTATTGAGACTTTCGCTAGGTGACGTGTTACCACAGACACAAATGTGTATACGGTTTCAATATTTCAAAATAGAATGTTATTATTTTTGTTTTGGTGGTGGGGTCACAAGCAATATTCTGAAGGTACTCGAATTTCGGGACTAACAAAGTTGGTATAAATGTTGGTTAAAGTTCCTGCAACGTTCAAAAGTCAAGGTCATTGGTTGCCAAAACGATTTCTGTGGCGCCCTGGAGTACGGGTGGTTTCCTCACGTGCAGAGGCGTAGCGAGGGTCGGGCAGGGGGGGTCAGCTAGTTAGGGGCGCCAAAATGTGCTTTGATATTATTTTATTGATGAAAATAATGGGCTTGGGAGTTGAAAAAACAGAAAAAAGGGCGCTTTAAAATGGATATTGTCCCCGGGCGCGAATCTTGTCCCCGAGCGTAAAACACCCTCGCTACGCCTCTGCTCACGTGGCGTAGTGGATTGTTGGAAAATGATCATATATTTATTTCCCTTTCAAATTCAAGTTCATGTGGCGCGATATCCAGAGACCTTTTCTCAGCCAGTAACTAAGTAAAAATCGTTTGTAAAAGACCATTAAAATCTCACACAAATGGGTTTAAAATACATTTGCTACACTTAACGTGCAGATGAAGAAATCTTACTGAGTGGTCTTGCGTTAAAAACAAAATTAAGCAGGATCAAATGAACTGAATTTTGCACGTGGGTAAAAAAAATATGGGTATCACCTTCTTAGTTGGGAAGCACAGATAACTGCAATATCATTGGTGTCTAACTGCTGTCAGAAGCTGGGTTGTCGGATGTCGAAATGGGTGAACATTGATGTCTGAAAGGGCTCCGAGGCTCGAAAACGTTTGGGAACCTTTGATCCATTGTTGTGTGAGGATTTATCGTGTATAAATACGGAATTATTCTATTCTATTAAACAACAGGAGAAAATAAATGCAAGCCACCAAGTTAACAAGATGAATATCGTTAAGAGGCACTTCACAAGTCCTCTGCCTTTTCCTTCCCCCCTCTCTCTCTCACTCTCTATCTCTCTCCCTCCCTCTCCCTCTCTCTTTCTCTCTCTCTATCGCTTTCTCTCTCCCTCCCTCCTTCCCTCTCCCCTCTCTCTCTCTCTCTCGCTTTCTCTCTCTCTCTCACTCTCTCAACTTCTTTCTTTATATCTAACACATTATTTCACTCTCCTCTCTCCCACTTTGTTTTAAACTTAACACAGTATTTCGAAATCCTCTCGCTGTACGTACCAATCTGTCTTAGAAATCCCTGGCATCACGAACATCACAGATGACTGAAACCACAGACACCACATACACCCCAACACAAATGACACCACACAGATGACTGACACCACAGACACCACATACACCCCAACACAAATGACACCACACAGATGACTGACACCACAGACACCACATACATCCTGCACCAGTGGAACCAGCAAACAACTTACACCACAATCTTCGCCAACACCACTTACACTATAAATAAGGTTGACAACCCAAAGAGCACTTACACAACAAACATAGCTGACATCACAAACATAGCTGACATCACAAACATAGCTGACATCACAAACATAGCTGACATCACAAACATAGCTAACATCACAACCATAACTGATAACACAATAGCTGACATCACAAACATAGCTGACATCACAAACAAAGCTGATATCACAAACATAGCTGACATCAAAACATAGCTGACATGACAAACATAGCTGACATGACAAACATATCTGACATCACAAACATAGCTGACATCACAAACATAGCTTACATCAAAATATCACTGAAACAATAAAAATGAATGATAACACACGCATCACTGACAGCACAATCAACACTGACACCACAAATCAACACAGTCACAACAATCAACATTGACATAACATATCATGCGAAGAATGTAATCAAGAATGCTTTCAAACAAACTCGACTGTTTTGTAAGGGTGGAGTTTGCTGAAGATGTTAGAGGGGTGATGGTGTTGAGGAGGGGTGATGGTGTTGAGGAGGGGTGATGGTGTTGAGGAGGGGTGATGGTGTTGAGGAGGGGTGATGGTGTTGAGGTGGGTGATGGTGTTGAGGAGGGGTGATGGTGTGGTAGTAAGTAGGTTGGTGATGTGGTAGTAAGTAGGGTGGTGATGTGGTAG
>CAXITT010000272.1:878333-894438 GCA_964033795.1 Lymnaea stagnalis
CCCCCCCCCCCCCTTACCCAAGCATGTCCGGACCAGGCGATGAAGCAGAGGATTGGTCGATATTTGAAGTTTTAAAATGCAAAACTAAATCAGGCTTTCTCCAAAATCTCTCATTAAGCCTACACTAATTTATCACAAGATATGTGTGTACGTGCATGGCCAACGTGGAAAAGGAGCTTTTCGAAAATGAAACTTATAAAGAGCTATTTGAGATTCAGTATGAAACAGTTCAGAGTATCTGGTCTTGCGGTCTGGTGCGTTGAAAGTGATAAGAGGAAGATTGATAATTTTTTGAAAAAAGTGATCGACAAGTTGGCATCTTTGAAGACCAGGCCAGAGACCCTTTGAATGACACGATACACTTTCTTCTTATGTCTTGTTTTTCTTTAGAACTTAATCTACACAAAAAAAAAAGCAATAGACGATTATTTATGATCTGGTTAAGAAATGCACGGTGCAGGTGGGGGTGGGGGTGAGGTGGTTCCGAAAAGAAGGAGGAGATCGACACCTCGAGTTGACAGCACCAAGTGACACCAACCCTAGTGACGCCTCTGGGCACAATCCATGCATTTCTGAACTCTCTGCTCTAGCGCAGAATACATGTATTTCTGAACTTTCTAAACTTATGAACACAGTATATCTTATTCTGAAATTTCTAATCTAGCCCCGACTTCGGCTCTAGCAAATAATCAATATACCAATGTCAAGCAACAATCCACATTTCAATACATATGTTTATGCTTGTCAAAAGAAAATTCAATCGGAAAATATCTATTGGTATATATCGATCTGCAGATCTTCAGTCCATCAGCAAATATCCATCAGCTAACATCGATCAATACCTTCTTGATTCCATTACAACATCTTGAAATTCCCAGCTTGAAGTTAACCCTTGGCTGACTATTTGAGTCGCTGTTCATATATAGCTTACTTAAAGTTAACCCTTGGCTAACTATTTCAGTTGTTGTTCATATATAACTTACTTAAAATTAACCCTTAACTGACTATTTCACTTGGTGTTTATATATAATTTACTTAAAGTTAACCCTTAACTGACTATTTCAGTTGCTGTTCATGTCAGACGTTCAATGCTAGCAACTTTATGAATGCCATCAACAAAGACAGCAATGACGTCATTTCATCATCTGAACTAGAAAACTTCTTCACTAATTTTGGCGGTAAGAAACACAATTTTGAAATTTATTTAAGATTTTCTCTCAACTCGCATTTCCATCTGGTGGAGTGTATTTCTTTGTGTGATATACATGACACTCTCGTTCAGTAGATTGAGTCTTGTTCGTGCTGACCTGCGAAATGCTGGGTCGAGAGGGGAAGGGGAGTTGTGGTGGTGAGTGATGGGGAAATAAGAAAAGGGGATTAAGTCAAACAACAAACTTACCTGTTCCATTGCAATAACAACCGGTCTTAACTGTGGGATTATGGGATTGGGGGGGGGGAGGGGGGGCGGGCATTTCGGCAATCAGACTCCAATCAACGGACGGGAAGATGTCATTAAATTCTACCTTTTAGTTTTATCCCTGGTCAAAGAGTTCAGTCAGTGTAGCTGGGATTTTGTAAGCGTTCATTGTTTAAAAATGTATCCTCTTTTGGGGATAATTTACAAATTGAAGTCTTCTTAGCAGAGAGTCAAAACTGGCAAATTTTGAAAAAAAAAAAAACAAGAAAAAGAAAAACACTTTTTGCCAAGACAAGTTTAAGTGCAATGAAAAGTAAAAAAAAAAATAATAATTTTCTTAAAATTCATTGCGCAAAGAATTTGTGGGCAGATATGTTCAAAAATTAGAACAACAAAACAAATTGAAGTTTCTTCTACATTAAATTGGAATCCTTCGGCTTTATAGAATGTCTTACTAAACATCTGCACATTATTTGGCTTCATAGAATGTCTTACTAAAACTACTGCACACACTTTCTTCAGCTTCATAGAATGCCTTACACAACTTCTGCACATATTTTCTTTGGCTTCATAGAATGCCTTACTAAAAATCTGCACATACTTTCTTTGGCTTCATAGAATGTCTTATTAAGCTACTACACATACTTTCTTTAGTTTCATAGAATGCCTTACAAAAATTCTTCACATACTTTCTTTGGCTTCATAAAATTTTTTATAAACTTCTGCAACAATTTCTTGACTCCATGTCATGTCTTACAAAACTTCTGCAACAATTTCTTGACTCCATGTCATGTCTTACAAAACTTCTGCAACAATTTCTTGACTCCATGTCATGTCTTACAAAACTTCTGCAACAATTTCCTGACTCCATGTCATGTCTTACAAAACTTCTGCAACAATTTCCTGACTCCATGTCATGTCTTACAAAACTTCTGCAACAATTTCCTGACTCCATGTCATGTCTTACAAAACTTCTGCAACAATTTCCTGACTCCATGTCATGTCTTACAAAACTTCTGCAACAATTTCCTGACTCCATGTCATGTCTTACAAAACTTCTGCAACAATTTCCTGACTCCATGTCATGTCTTACAAAACTTCTGCAACAATTTCCTGACTCCATGTCATGTCTTACAAAACTTTTGCAACAATTTCCTGACTCCATGTCATGTCTTACAAAACTTCTGCAGATGCTTTCTTTGGGTAAAGAATTTTAAGAAAGTCTGAACTGCCTTTCAACACTCAATTTCAGAAGAAAATCTTCTTTATATTTTCTTATTTAGAAAAAAAAATATTTAAAAAGAAAAATTATTCTCATGTCGCCTATTGCACAGTATCATTTACAGCTACACTATTCTTCCCAGGATGTTTATTACACATTACCTCGCAAATTCCCATCCCAGTCATTTAATGAACCTGTTTGCACTTTTGATGACACAACTTCGATATTACCAGGCCCAAATCTGACCAGATGCGACTTTACCAACAAAATGGTGGACACCTACGCCGCGCAGCCGTCTCGGGTGTCCGTATTCTTCGATGTCCTGCAGTCCAACGATCGGCAAATATTGACTTTCACCGAATGGAAGGAGGCCCTCTTTGGGAATGCTAGTTTACAAGGTAGGTACTTTATATTAATTACTGGTGATCTCAGGGCGATATAGTTGTATGTTGCTAAGAGAACTAGTTTATCTCATTGATATGCAAAGGTGTGATTCAAAGATAGCTAGAATAATTTGTTGATTAATATAAATGTCTGAATCAAAGACAGCTAGAGAAATTTATACATTATTACAGAGGTATTTTAGCTAGAGCTATTAATTCATGATTACAGAGGTCTAAATCAAAGATAGCTAAAAAAATAACTATGCAAGTGTGATTCAAAGATTACAGGAGCAATTACATCATTTATATACAGTTATGATTGAAAGATAGCTTAACAATTCATTCATATAATAAGGGACTACTGCAATGAAGAGCTATTTCTTTGTTTTAATTGCAGGGGTGAACTCGTCTACCGTCACTGAGAATATCAAGAAGGTAGTTTTTTATACTTTATACTGATATCTTAACATATCGTTGTATGATTTAAAGTGTTACACCATGGTGGAGTTACAATAATCATGTACTTAGACATGATGGAGCTCAGCTGGTCATGTACTTTGTCATTAAGGGGCTAAGCTGGTAATGTACTTAGTCATGATGGAACAAAGCTAGTAGTGTATTTTATTATGGAGGTGCAAAGCACGTAATGTCTTAGAACTATGAAATATAACGCACTGAATGGGGAAAACCTGAAATGTCCCAAAAGAAGCCTTCAAAAACACTACAAAAACAAAGAGATTAAAATAGAGGTAAACTTAACTGATAGTAAGGGTTAGTACACAGGATAGTGTATTCAGTACGTCTATTGCCAGATTTCAGTGTTTATTTATTCGGTGTTATCTATTTCATTATATGTTCTCTATTTAATTAGCTGTGCTCTATTTCATTTAGGTGTGCTCCATTTCATTCTGTGTTCTCTATTTAATTATGTGTGCTCTATTTCATTCTGTGTGCTCTATTTCCCTCTGTGTGCTCTATTTCATTTAGGTGTTCTCTATTTCATTCGGTGTGCTCTATTTCCTTCTGTGTGCTCTATTTCATTTAGGTGTTCTCTATTTCCTTCTGTGTGCTATATTTCATTTAGGTGTTCTCTATTTCCTTCTGTGTGCTCTAGTTTATTTAGGTGTTCTCTATTTCATTCTGTGTGCTATATTTCATTTAGGTGTTCTCTATTTCCTTCTGTGTGCTATATTTCATTTAGGTGTTCTCTATTTCCTTCTGTGTGCTATATTTCATTTAGGTGTTCTCTATTTCCTTCTGTGTGCTCTAGTTTATTTAGGTGTTCTCTATTTCATTCTGTGTGCTCTAGTTCATTTAGGTGTTCTCTATTTCATTCTGTGTGCTCTATTTCACTCTGCTTAAATCTGAACGCAGTCCTCCACATTTAACATTGTTTCGTAAAAGAGGTTAGCAGCCATGTGCGGATCAAGAATTTATCCAAGATCTTGCGGACTTTATATGTATGCTATATTTATGTCAAGTCCTCTTCCTTCGGGACAAAGTTACATTTGACAAAATAAGGCACACTTAAACAAAAGTATTTAAGAAACAAAACAACTACGGGAACATTGTCTTACCCAAAATACGGGAACATTGTTCGACCCAAAGTACGGGAACATTGATCGGCCTAAATTACAGGAACATTGGTCGACCTTAAGTACGGGAACATCGTTCGGCGAAAAAGTAACCTATCCGAGAGACTGAATAGTTATTTCAGAATTCATTAATAGAATAAATAGCTATTTCATAATTCATGAATAGTCAGAACAACAAACACAGAATACTTGCATGAAATTTATTTTTTTAAAAATCATTTCTGGATTCGCTTTAAATTTTTGACACACGTAATTTTTATTTGTAAAAAAATATATTCTTGGAAAGACTGGAAAGGGTTAGAGAGGAAGCTAGAGTCCGGTAGACATTTTTAACGGATTATGCTACAGCGGGACTTGAAAAAAGCAAAGAAGAAGAATTTCTTTATTGATATATTTCTTTGTCTTGTTGCTCAGTTGGAGAAGACGGTGAATGACGTCATTGCAATGCCCAACCAAAACTATGGGAGGTAAAGTTTTTTTTTCTTGGCGTCATTCATAATGACATTTAATAACACGTGACCAAAACTATGGGAGGTAAACTCTTTTTTTCTTGGCGTCATTCATAATGTCATGTATAACATGTGACCAAAACTATGGGAGGTAAAGTCTTTTTTTCTTGGCGTCATACATAATGACATGTATAACATGTGACCAAAACTATGGGAGGTAAAGTCTTTTTTTCTTGGCGTCATTCATAATGACATGTATAACATGTGACCAAAGCTATGGGAGGTAAAGTCTTCTTTCTTGGCGTCATTCATAATGACATGTATAACATGTGACCAAAACTATGGGAGGTAAAGTCTTTTTTTCTTGGCGTCATTCATAATGACATGTATAACATGTGACCAAAACTATGGGAGGTAAAGTCTTTTTTTCTTGGCGTCATTCATAATGACATGTATAACATGTGACCAAAACTATGGGAAGTAAAGTCTTTTTCCTTGGCGTTAGCCTTAAGAACACGTATCGAATTTAAGAAAATATCATTTAACTTTAAGCTAGTAGAGGCACAATAATATTGATAAAAATGACAATAATAATACCATGATTGTATTGTCATATTATTCCATCTCACAACAACGCTTCACCTTGGTTTGACCAGCTCCTTGTGGTACAGATATACAGACTTTGATGTGCAGAAACTGGCCGATCTGTTCGACCCGAACAAAGATGGAAAGATAACTCGACTGGAGGTGTCTGCTGCCATGAGGTCACTGGATACTCACAGTAAGTGGTCGATGCAGATACTTTGAGGTAATGGGATTGGTTGGTCAACATATATCAGCAAAGGCATTGGATACTCACAGTAAGTTGCCGATACAGATACTTTGAGGTAATGGGATTGGTTGGTCAACATATATCAACAAAGGCATTGGATACTCACAGAAAGTGGTCGATACAGATACTTTGAGGTATTGGGATTGGTTTGTCCATTAAAAACTTTCTGGGCATTGCATTCAAATGAATTATTCATCTTCAGATGGAGACACATCGAATAAGTTTTATTTTTGCATAACAAACATACATAAAATTTACATGTTTACATGAATTATGTCATCTTATTTGCCAACTTATCAATCATCTTATATGTATTATTTTTAGATTGCTCCATAACATTTCTTTGTTTTCCGCCTGCATGGCTGGAACTGTTGGATTACTCAAAGGAAAAAAGGAAACAGCCCCATGAAGAGGAAAAATGATTTCAATTTTTTTTTTTTTTTAAATTAGGAAGAAAATTAACCAAAAAATTAACAAAACAAAAAAAAATAAGGAAGAGAAATCCAACTGAAATATAAAAAAAAAAAAAAAAAACACGTTCTTTCACTTAACCGAGATCACCGAAATGTACCGGAAATGATTTAACGAATTTAACTACAGCCTGGGGGGCAATGCAACCAAGTTGTTCGTCGTGTGGCTTACGGGAAGTGTTACATAATCTATCGAAATCAGGTGCTTGATCACATATTCACCAAAAGCACACAAAAATAAAACCCCCCAAAAAACAACACATACCCGATCTAGGTTTCCTACCTGCTCTTATCTCTAGAGCTTGATGGCATTGTAGAAATAAAAGTCATAACACTTGAACAATGTGTCTGACACAGATGACTACGGCATCAGACGTTGTAACTTTGTGGACAGCCTGACGTCATACAAGCAGCACTCCGTGGTGTCATCCAAATTTTACGACGCACTTTTCACGTCCAGGGACATCACGTGGGCGGATGTGGACTCTGACTTTTTTCTTCAGATGGCCGATGACAACAGTAAGTTGACGTTAATTTTATTAAGTCTAACTTAAATGATGCCATTGAGGCAAAAAGTTAAAATGACACTGTCAGGGCACATATGGATTAAATCGACACTGTCAGGGCACATATGGATTAAATCGACACTGTCAGGGCACATATGGATTAAATCGACACTTTCAGGGCACATATGGATTAAATCGACACACAGGCGTAGACCTAAATAAATAAATAGATGTAAGAAGCAAGTTAAAATAGTTCTCATTTATTTGAAAGAAGGCGATATGACTGAAGAGCCTCTATTGATTTGAGCATTTCTGTTGCCAACAAACAGACTTATAAAGTCCTACTTCATTGACACTAAACAAACTAATGTTGACCCATCAGGGCTTGTGTTTGCCCTGGGTCTGGGCTTGTGTTTGCCTTGGGTCTGGGCTTGTGTTTGCCTTGGGTCTGGGCTTGTGTTTGTCCTAGGTCTGGGCTTGTGTTTGCCCGGGGGTCAGGGCTTGTGTTTCCCCTCCCAGGATTTCTCAAATCTGATTATTTTGTAGAGGAATTAGGTAAAGGGTTAAGAGTTAGATACCGACCGAATATGAGTTTCTGTTTTCTACCGAAATCAAAAACCAAACCGAAAGTTAACAAAATAACTTTCTGCCCACACCGAAAGATATGTAACTCAGCAATAGATTTAAAAAACTATGTTGTGAAACAATGATGCTCTAAAAAAAAATCAACCTTATCAACAGAATTTTAAGAACTATTAAGTGATTCCGTATTCCAGAACTAATCATTACGCACTTCGACTTGCAGTAAGAGTCGTTCAATGGCAGTAATTTCCGTGTTAATTGTTGAGTAAGGAAGTCAGACACACGAATGGTTTCTCCAAATTATCACCCAGTAGGTTCAATAGGATGTTACGGAATGAATTGAATAAATCCTGGGTTCACAAATTCTAATTTTAAATAATATAATAGAAATATAACCATTCCCTCAGTATGTTTTCACAAAACAATTTACTTTTGCCTGAGCCTGATTGTAATTTTATGTTTGGAAATATTGAACAAATAGATCATCACGCACCTGTGAGCAGTTTTCGCAGAGGATGAGTCATATGTCATACAGCAAGACGTCGAGCAATAATGAATATCGTATTGCCGGCCGAAAGACAGACAGCGTGACAGTCTGACTGCCGGTAGACGACCGAAAGCTTAAATTACTTTCAGCCGAAATCGAAAAATCAACTAAAAGTTAATTTTCTTCTTTCGGCCGAAACCAAAACCATGCTCAAAAAAATCACATGGCCTTTTCTGAAATTTAGTCGGGCTCTGTTTAAGAGTTTTCTTTGTTGTTTTTTTTCTCTCCAGGCGACAGTGACGTCACAAGGCGGGAGTTTGTGGATTTCTTATCTTTGGTAATCTTTCATTTGAGAGGACGCATTGCCATTAAACAAAAAAAAAATATGAATAGAACTTATTAATATTGTTCACTACAGGTGTCCCAACAGCTGGACGAAGGCTAATGATCAAAGATTTGATAGAGATGTCTTTTTTAGACGAGCTCTCAAGTTGCAATAAAATATTGAAAACCGTTCAAAGTCAGAAGATGGGCTGTGAAAAAATCAGATCAGGATTCCATCACGTGACTCCATCTGGATGCTAGGAAGAAACACGTGGTAGTCATGAACACATTACCCATGAACCCAATGCAGATGTCTATTAATTTTTCGCTTTTTAATTTAGGGTTTTACTGTTCTGTAATTAAAAATCCTTAAGGAACACAAATACAAAATTGAACATCTACAACGACAAATTAATTAATTGGAGATCGGACTCCAGGCTTCGTCCGCACGAATGGACACAAGATACATTTTTTTGTTAATGACAGACTTGTCATTCACGTGACAGTCGCGATAGTAACCTGGCAGACAAGTCAGTCGCCCTGAATTATTCTTCTGACAGATTAGCTATAACCGTGGCAGGCAAGTGTTCTGTCCCAAACACAACAGTTTGTGTACTGATTTATTTATTTATTATTTTATTTAGGCATTTTTATATAGCGCTTATCATAAAGCTCTAAGCGCTTTACAATTATTAAAACATGTAAACTAAGTAAATACAAATGAGACACTAGGATAGTAACTACTATTCTATAGAAACAATGAAAATGGCTATAAAAAGAGGACACTTTGACACTTCAGGATTAAACCGAAACAGAACATTAGGTAGGGCAACGAGGGTGCATCACAGGTCATATGCGGACCTAAACAGATGAGTTTTAAGGGACTTTTTGAAACTGGACGAGGTTTCACTATGACGTATATGGAAGGGGAGCTGGTTCCAGAACGTGGGCCCATGGAAGCAGATTTAAATATAACGATATTAGTTTCTTACACTGTATAGATAACTTATAAACATATTTGGCTGGTTCACATTTAAATAGAACGATATTAGTTTCTTACACTGTATAGATAACTGATAAACATATTTGGCTGGTTCACATTTAAATATAACGATATTAGTTTCTTACACTGTATAGATAACTTATAAACATATTTGGCTGGTTCACATTTAAATATAACGATATTAGTTTCTTACACTGTATAGATAACTTTAAAAAAAATGTTGTTTTTTTTGGTCCTGTTTCAGCAAAACCAGGTGGCTGCCGGGATTGTTGTCTACATTGATGGTACTCCACAGGGAGGTGACACAGCCACCCAAGGGATCAGTCGGAGTATTTTAAGCATTATGTGCCCTATTTTCCTAATTGTGTATTTATCATAAATGAATGTGCCTGAATGTTTTTTTTTTTTTAAATTTCCCCAAGTAGAATTTTGATAAGATTGAATGAATTTGATCTTAAAACTTTATTTTAGTTAAACCAAAGTCTTAAGTTGTGCATGGAATTGTACTGGGTGAATATTTTTTTACCTTTTTTTATACTACTTATACTTTTTAAAGTGTCTGTCATTTGATCATCCTTCACCCACTCTACCCCACATTTCACCCACCCCTTCCCCACCTTACCCACCATCCCCACCCCTTCCCAAACCTTTCCCCTACCCCCACCCTTTTCTACATCCTCCCACATCCCTTCTCCACACTTCCCCACCCTTGCCCCACCACTACCCACACTCCTTCTTCCCAAAAAACCTGTGTTATGGATAACTCGGCTGTGATATTCAGACATGTTATATCATGGCCCACATCACAAATATGCGATGTCAACATTTCATGGCCCACTTCACAAATAGAATAAGCCATGTAAACATTTCATGGCCCACATCACAAACAGCTGTAGCTATGTTAACATTTCGTGGCCCACATCACAAACAGCTGCAGCTATGTCAACATTTCGTGGCCCACATCACAAACAGCTGCAGATATGTCAACATTTCAACCGGTTAAATGCCATACGTGTCTCTTGTCTCTATAGTACATCTAAGCAAACGCCATTCTAGAATCAACACAGTGGAGCAGTAGCTTGTAGAATACTGTCACATCATATCAATTTCTTACTACAGATAAACGTGAATCCAATTACAACTGTGAATTTTTATAGACAAAAATTAATGGAAGGGCAAGATAATGTCTCAGACAGACTTTCATTTACCCGCTCAGGAAGACTTTCGTCTTTGATTAATTTATTATTTGAAGTAAAACATGATACTATTTTTGTATTTAACTTAATGTTTTACCAAAGATTGAAATGCAATAGTTTTGCTGTTTCTTGTAAATTATTAGGACATTAAATATCCTATGTACAAATTACTTTTAGAGAAGAAATAAAATCATTGCATTGTTAACAATAAAATATTTTACACTTTTAAAGTTGAAATGTGTCAACAATTTTGTCCCCTATATTTTATTACTGAATCTTTTAGTATCATGACAGTTGTACATTATTCAATTAAGTTAAGAAGTGTACATGATTTACTTAACCTGAAATCTATACATGACTTAGCCTGAATCTGTACATGACTTAGCCTGACATCTGTACATGATTTAGCCTGACATCTGTACGTGATTTAGACTGACATCTGTACGTGATTTAGACTGACATGTGCACGTGATTTGCTTAAAGTGTGTATTGTCTCCATGGAAACCACGACAAGCGTTTAGACAAGAAAAAGTTGGACGGGGTAAATAAATAATTAAATATTTCAATGCAACAAATTTAAAGACTATTCCATTCGGTTACAACGGTAAAAGAAGAAAATACGGTAATACTTCAGAAAAATACTTTTTTTTTTTTTTTCATTCGGAATCTATTTTTGTCTCTTTGTTAAAATGATAAATATAGATTCATCCTATTATATTTTTTTTTTTTTTTATTTTGAATTTTTTTTTTGTTTCTTTGTTAAAATAAAAATAATAATTTCATCCTATTATCCCCCCCCCCCCCAAGGTAAGACAGCATGTTCTATTGTGCTTACCCCCTAAAGTGAGACAGCACCTTCTATTAAGCTTATATCCTGAAGTAAGACAGCGTCTTGTATTAAGCTTACCTCCTAAAGTAAGACAGTGTCTTCTATTAAGTTTACCTCCTAAAGTAAGACATCGTCTTCTATTAAGCTTACCTCCTAAAGTAAGACAGCGTCTTTTATTAACTTCACCAACGGAAATTGCGTTAAGGATTATTCTCATGGGATTTCTTATTTTTCTCATGTACACACATGTTATTATATACCTTCATGTACACACATGTTATATATACCTTCATGTAAAAACATGTTATATATACCTTCATGTACACACATGTTATATATACCTTCATGTACAAAAATATGTTCTCATTTGAATAAAATCACGTGACCTTCTTCTGGACATCGGCACAAATCTCCAAAACCATGATTTCCTGCCTGAATTCCTTGCGAAAACATTTCCGGTACACCTAGCAATCTCAACCCGGTTATCTTTCTTGAAATGCATTAACGTTGTCTGACCTCCCTTTGTTCCTTCATCCTCAAGTCATATCATGGCTGTCGCGTGGCCATGATAATAATGTGGCCAAAATTTGTGATGTAAAAAAAAAAAGTATTGAAAATATTTTTTAAATGGCATTGAATGGCCAAATAAAATAATTAAAAAATCCAATTACGTTGCAGGTGGACTTGGACAACATTCGATGGCTCTGATCTATTCGATGGCTCTGACTCTGATCCATTCGATGGCTCTGACTCTGATCTATTCGATGGCTCTGACTCTGATCTATTCGATGGCTCTGACTCGCTCTGACTCTGATCTATTCGATGGCTCTGACTCTGATCTATTCGATGGCTCTGACTCTGATCTATCTGTTCAGTTGAATCACATAAAAAACAACATTCCCTTCAGCCCACCCCCCCCCCCAAACCTCAAAACCACACACTCCAAACATTTTCTTTTTGATATTTGAAAGAGTGGGGGTGGGGATGCAAGCAGAAAAAAAATGTTTGAATTTGTTTGGTGAAGTGTGTGGGGAAGGGTGGGGTGGGGTGTGGAGATAATCGCAGCAGACAACAAACATAATAATTTACAATAAAATGACAAATGGAGTTATCGCAACATGAATTTTCACTTTTAAAAAAAAGTACAAACGGAGTATCTGTGCCCATGCAAGCGTCACGTTGAGAAGGGTTTCGTCTCCAATAATATCCTACGTTTAGCTGACTGAGATGGTGTCTTCTCTAAAAATATCCCAAGTTTAGCTGACTGAGATGGTGTCTTCTCTAAAAATATCCCAAGTTTAGCTGACTGAGATGGTGTCTTCTCTAAAAATATCCCAAGTTTAGCTGACTGAGATGGTGTCTTCTCTAAAATATCCCAAGTTCAGCTGACTGAGATGGTGTCTTCTCTAAAATATCCCAAGTTAAGCTGACTGAGATGGTGTCTCCTCTAAAATAACCTAAGTTTGGTTGACGGAGAAAGTTGTCTACTCTTACGTACCAGGTAAAGCTAATAATTCCAATAGCTTACCACTCGAGGTGTTACCAGCCTTAAACCTCCTTTGGTCCCACTTATAACGTACCTGGATGTTTACTTGTGATAACATCGTTCAGCTCTACTGCAACGGGCCAATCATTTGTTGGCTTCGGTTGGATAAAGGTCTAATAAAATTTGGTTAAGACCTTCACATACGCGAATTTTAAAAAAAAATTATTTGCTACTTTACCGAAAGATTTAATACAGTTTGGTACACATATTGTTACTGATATTTGCTTAGCTATATATACATATATATATGTGTGTGCAACGGTTTGGTAAACGATACGACAATCCTAGGAAATATATATTTATCATTCATAATTGACTTGATCCATGACATACCTATTTCAAAATAATTGGGATTTTTTTTTTGTGTTCTTTGTTTAAAGAACAAAAATATTATTGCCATAGTAGCATGGGTATATAACAACTGTCTCAATGTAGTCAAATCGAATCGTTGAAGAACCGATCAAGTCACCTTGATGACCTAGATGTGTAAAAACTGTCAATGAATATCGTTACAAGTTAGTATGCAAGATCGCCTTCTGCTATGTTAGGATGAGATATGCCTCTGTATCTATTTGAGCCATCGCCTACTGCCATGTTAGGATGAGATATGCCTCTGTATCTATTTGAGCCATCGCCTACTGCCATGTTCTTATGATAAATATCTCTGTCTATTTGAACCCCTGCCTACTGTCATGGTCTTATGAGCAATACCTCTCTAATCTCTATTTGAACCAGTGAAACAGGCTAAACAGGGAAAATGTTGACTACGTAGGTTGTCCGTTACCAGTCGTATCAGGGAATCAGAACGTGACCCATTTGCAAGAAGCAGTGTTGCTAGAAAGGAAAATAGTTCTGTTAATAATGAATGGGGAAAAAACATAATTAAATTTAATTATGAAGTTTAGACTTTCCAATTTCTTACTGGTACTTTCCAATATGCAAGTCATACCTTACACTTCTTACTGGCACCTTCCACTTCTCATTAGTACTTTTCATTTCAATTTCTCACACGTACTTTTCATTTTTTTCTGTACTTTCCATTTCTCACTGGTACTTTCCATTTCTTAGTGGTACTTTCGATTTCTCACTGGTACTTTCCATTTCTCACTGGTACTTTCCATTTCTCACTGGTACTTTCCATTTCTTACTGGTACTTTCCATTTCTCACTGGTACTTTCCATTTCTCACTGGTACTTTCCATTTCTCCCTGGTACTTTCCATTTCTCTCTTGTACTTTCCATTTCTTACTGGTACTTTCCATTTCTCACTGGTACTTTCCATTTCTCACTGGTACTTTCCATTTCTCACTGGTACTTTCCATTTCTCACTGGTACTTTCCATTCCTCACTGGTACTTTCCATTTCTCACTGGTACTTTCCATTTCTCACTGGTACTTTCCATTTCTTACTGGTACTTTCCATTTCTTACTGGTACTTTCCATTCCTCACTGGTACTTTTCATTTCTCACTGGTACTTTCCATTTTTACTGGTACTTTCCATTTCTCACTGGTACTTTCCATTTCTCACTGGTACTTTCCATTCCTCACTGGTACTTTCCATTTCTCACTGGTACTTTCCATTTCTCACTGGTACTTTCCATTTCTCACTGGTACTTTCCATTTCTTAGTGGTACTTTCGATTTCTCACTGGTACTTTCCATTTCTCACTGGTACTTTCCATTCCTCACTGGTACTTTCCATTCCTCACTGGTACTTTCCATTTCTCACTGGTACTTTCCATTTCTTACTGGTACTTTCCATTTCTTACTGGTACTTTCCATTCCTCACTGGTACTTTTCATTTCTCACTGGTACTTTCCATTTTTACTGGTACTTTCCATTTCTCACTGGTACTTTCCATTTCTCACTGGTACTTTCCATTTCTCACTGGTACTTTCCATTTCTCACTGGTACTTTCCATTCCTCACTGGTACTTCCATTTCCCACTCGTACTTTCCATTAAAACGTTTTAAAGATACATGCGTTGAACGAACTTCCGTTGGAACAAAATCCTGTTCCAATGACATTCCTTGGAAAATATTGATTTTGAAAATCGTCTAACTCGATGTCATCCACTCTGCCGGCTGGGTTGCAAGCTACAACAGGTAGGTTATTTCCGTTTCCCCTTCACCCAAGATCCCCCTCCACCCCCTGCCAAAAAAATAATACTTATTTTTAAACATTAACAATCGCCAACCTGTAATGTGAAATAACGTTTATGGTTATGAAGCATGAGGTATTTAACCTGAGTGTATCAGTAATCTAGGCAGACCTGATCGTGTGGGAGTTAGGTGCTGGCAAGCGGTGTTTGGTTGACTGCACAGAAAAAGAAGCAGGAAAAAAAAAAAACCAACATATTATCGCAACATTGATCAGTGGATACTTGATGTCATCAATTGTTTGGTGTGCACTGGGAAACAGGACCACAGGGGAGTGGATAGTTTACAAGACTCAAGATTTCATTCAATCTGTGGCTAATGTGTATGGTTCACATATCGGATACTCGATCGTGCTCAGGACAAGGTGTGTGCCTGTCTGCCAAGACACCCCATCGAAGGAAACAAAATTATCCTGTGCACATGAACAATTCTATAGAAAAAGGTAAATATCAAAGGCAACAATGAAACGCTATATCTTTAAGAAAATAAACATTTACATTAAAACTTAATGAACCCGCCTAAGAAGTTTAACAGATTTAAACTTAATGAAAAAAAAAAGAAACAGAAATTAAGAGTTTAACCCAAAGAGTTTAACCCAAAGAGTTGAATCCAAAGAGTTGAACCCAACGCTTGAAATTGTTTAAATAAAGCTTATCGTGTTAAACCATTAGTTTAACAATGTTATATTTAAAAAAAATAATAGAAAGCTAACAACTTTAAACAATTAAAAAAACAAAAAAATTTAAAAAACACGTTAAAATGGAAGGTACCAAATTAAACCAAGTTGACACAGTTAAATCCAGACTGTACGTCCATGTGACCAAATATCGATAACAACCTGTGTAATAAAACCAATAGCTCAAGACACTCTGTGTAGATCAAGGCACTCTGTGTAGATCAAGGCACTCTGTGTAGATCAAGGCACTCTGTGTAGATCAAGACACTATGTGTAGATCAAGACACTATGTGTAGATCAAGACACTCTGTGTAGATCAAGGCACTCTGTGTAGATCAAGGCACTCTGTGTAGATCAAGGCACTCTGTGTAGATCAAGGCACTCTGTGTAGATCAAGGCACTCTGTGTAGATCAAGGCACTCTGTGTAGAT
>CAXITT010000272.1:895289-915097 GCA_964033795.1 Lymnaea stagnalis
TATCTCTATTCTTTCTATGCTGTGAGACAGTGGGCACCTATCTCTATTTTTTCTATGCTGTGAGACTGCGGGCACCTATCTCTATTCTTTCTATGCGGTGAGACTGCGGGCCCTTATCTCTATTCTTTCTATGCCGTGAGACAGTGGGCACCTATCTCTATTCTTTCTATGCTGTGAGACTGCGGGCACCTATCTCTATTCTCTCTATGATGTGAGACAGCGGGCACCTATCTATATTCTTCCTATGCTGTGAGACTGCGGGCACCTATCTCTATGCTTCCTATACTGTGAGACTGCGGGCACCTATCTCTATTCTTTCTATGCGGTGAGACTGCGGGCCCTTATCTCTATTCTTTCTATGCTGTGAGACAGCGGGCACCTATCTCTATTCTTTCTATGCTGTGAGACTGCGGGCACCTATCTCTATTCTTTCTATGCGGTGAGACTGCGGGCCCTTATCTCTATTCTTTCTATGCCGTGAGACAGTGGGCACCTATCTCTATTCTTTCTATGCTGTGAGACTGCGGGTACCTATCTCTATTCTCTCTATGATGTGAGACAGCGGGCACCTATCTATATTCTTCCTTTGCTGTGAGACTGCGGGCACCTATCTCTATGCTTCCTTTACTGTGAGACTGCGGGCACCTATCTCTATTCTTTCTATGCTGTGAGACTGTGGGCACCTATCTCTATCCTTTCTATGCTGTGAGACTGCGGGCACCTATCTCTATTCTTTCTATGCTGTGAGACTGTGGGCACCTATCTCTATTCTTTCTATGCTGTGAGACTGTGGACAATTCAGTTTAATTAATCAAGGAAATGATTTGTTTCATTTCAGTGGCTTGTCTTTTAGTTTTTTCTATAAAACTATTTGCATATTATTTTAGAGTTGAATTACTTTTTAAATTACAACTTCAACTTTCTACAACATTCTACAACATTCTACAACTTAACAACAGCAACAATAGTTGGCAAAGGAACATTACTAGAGCTGAACGTTTCATTCCTTTAACACTAACTGCCAGAGATGACGTCATATTGTTTGAACACTAACTGCCAGAGAAGACGTCACGTTGCTGTAACACTAACTCCCAGACAAGACGCCATATTGCTGTAACACTAACTCCCAGACAAGACGCCATATTGCTGTAACACTAACTCCCAGACAAGACGCCATATTGCTGTAACACTAACTCCCAGACAAGACGCCATATTGCTGTAACACTAACTCCCAGACAAGACGCCATATTGCTGTAACACTAACTCCCAGACAAGACGCCATATTGCTGTAAAACTAACTCCCAGACAAGACGCCATATTGCTGTAACACTAACTCCCAGACAAGACGCCATATTGCTGTAACACTAACTGTCAGAGAAGACGGCATATTGCTGTAACACTAACTCCCAGACAAGACGCCATATTGCTGTAACACTAACTGTCAGAGAAGACGCCATATTGCTGTAACACTAACTTCCAGAGAAGACGCCATATTGCTGTAAAACTAACTCCCAGAGAAGACGCCATATTGCTGTAAAACTAACTTCCAGAGAAGACGCCATATTGCTGTAACACTAACTGTCAGAGAAGACGCCATATTGCTGTAACACTAACTTCCAGAGAAGACGCCATATTGCTGTAAAACTAACTCCCAGAGAAGACGCCATATTGCTGTAAAACTAACTTCCAGAGAAGACGCCATATTGCTGTAACACTAACTGTCAGAGAAGACGCCATATTGCTGTAACACTAACTGTCAGAGAAGACGGCATATTGCTGTAACACTAACTGTCAGAGAAGACGGCATATTGCTGTAACACTAACTTCCAGAGAAGACGCCATATTGCTGTAACACTAACTGTCAGAGAAGACGCCATATTGCTGTAACACTAACTGTCAGAGAAGACGCCATATTGCTGTAACACTAACTGTCAGAGAAGACGGCATATTGCTGTAACACTAACTTCCAGAGAAGACGCCATATTGCTGTAACACTAACTGTCAGAGAAGACGCCATATTGCTGTAACACTAACTTCCAGAGAAGACGGCATATTGCTGTAACACTAACTGCCAGAGAAGACGCCATATTGCTGTAACACTAACTTCCAGAGAAGACGGCATATTGCTGTAACACTAACTGCCAGAGAAGACGGAATGTGTATCTCGACTCGTTCTGGTCTTTTTTTCTTTTTCATTCTGTCCAAAATAGTTAGTTCTACGCCCAAATTCTGCGCCCAAACTCTTAAACCTCAAGTCCAACCTCGTTAACTCTTAAGTCCAAAGTCGCTAACTATTACACAGTTTAAGGGGTGCCTTGAGTTGGTGTCATCAGTTCCAGGCCATCATTTTCTTTTTTTTAAAATATATTTTTGCTCGCCATCGTCTGTGGATAAGGAAAAACTCGTCCCGTCCCGTGTGTGAACTGGTTTGACAACTTCAACTCCATGTACTCTGGGCATTCAAAGTTATGGCAAACCTTGTACTATTGACATAACAGGTTGATTCGTAAAGTATTCAACATCTCCTCTTTGACTCTAACTTGGAACTTTTTTCCCCCTACTCTTGAAATCCCCTTTTCAATTACCAAGTAGAGATGTCCCAAAACATTAAAAAAAAAATAATATTTTAATGTTTGAAAAGACTTGACCTCGAATATTGAAATCTTCTTCCCAGTTAAATTGCTTTGATCCCAGTGCCACGCTCCGTTGGCTAATTGGTTGAAGTTAATCCACCTACCCACCCCCTTCCCACATCCCACATCCCACAGGTGTTGGCGCTGTTCCCCCAACCGTGTCTTTCCCGGTACATGAAATGCTGTCAGAGGAGGTGTGCAACATGACATACAGAAGTCAATGGAGGTGGCGTTACGGAACCTTGGCTAATCATGGCGACATTCCTTATGTCAACCCATTCATGGGAAAACTTACATGTGTCACAACCAGGAAGGTCATACACATACGCCATAAGCTGTCATATTGAACACCGACTACACTTGTTTAACTATGTACAGTACGGGGAGTAAACCGTGCCTCTCTCCCCCTCTCTCTCTCTCTCTCTCTCTCTCTCTCTCTCTTTCTACCCCACTCTATCTCTCTCTTGAAGAATAAACAAGTTATTACTTTGTCTCTCTCCCCCCTTCTCTCTCTCATAATTTTTCTCTATCTCACCACCTCTTACGCTCTCTCAAACTCTCTATTCGTCTCTCAGTGTCTTTCTTTCTCGGAGAACAAACCTGTCGTGGGAAACCATTTATCAATATGCTTTTCAGCTTTATCTGAGTAAAATACTATACAATATAAGAAGCTAAGAGGTGGTTCTTACATTTATAAAAAGGAATGAAGGGAAGCTTCACACGTCGTCAAAAATCATCGAATCCCGGCAAGAAAATGCTGATCTCTATCATTGTTTTAACTTGCCTTTCACTTTTTCTTTTCCATACATTGCTTAAATATTCCTTACAGTATAGTGTCAATGATTGTACAAGAATCTCACTCTCACAACAATGAGGACATAGACGGCTTACAGCTAATAGGACTTTGAGAATCTTTGGACAGGGTGATCGCCAGGACGAGTAGAGAAAAGAAAAGGACAGATTGACAGTACACTCACATAGAGGGTGATCTTGGGAGGACACCTGCCACCTGTTGACCGAGACGAAAGAACAACTCGCCAGTATTTCATGGACATGTCCAGTTGAGAAATCGCGTGGCCCTGTAGCAGTGCGTCACCATGGGGAACTGTCTGGACATCCCCCCACCACCGTCCAAAAAACGCCAGCTTTACACAGCGAATTCCAGCTACGCCCCTGGTTCATCGGTTTCATCTATTGCAGGTAGACAATTTTACTATAAAGGGAGACAATTTTACTATAAAGGGAGACAATTTTACGATAAAGGGAGACAATTTTACGATAAAGGGAGACAATTTTACGATAAAGGGAGACAATTTTACGATAAAGGGAGACAATTTTACCATTAATGGGAGACAATTTTATTATAACGGGAGGCAATTTACTATAACAGGTAGACAATTTTACTATAAAAGTTAGACAATTTTACCATACAGGTAGACACTTTTTCTATAACAGGAAGAATATTATTATTATTACCGGTAGACATTTTTACAATAACAGGTAAACATAGTCACTAGAAAGGTAAACAATTTCACTATATAGGTAGACAGTTTCACCATTTAGTAACAGGCAGACAATATCCAATATTTCCATTGAAACAAACATTTTAAAAAGAGGAGAAATGTTCCGGGATCAATGATAAAAAAAATAAATATGTTTTTAGTTTAGGAACAATAAAATAAAGAAAAGCTTTTACCTTGAGTCTTATTCTGTCCCAGCTCTGATGCATGGCTCCATGCCACCCCCTGCTCCGTACTCCCGCCACGAAGCGTTTCTTCCAGTTGACCAACTCACCGGACAGCCATGGATCTACCCTCGCAGAAACTCGGCAGTGCCGCCACCCTACTTCCAGGCTGGCCATCCCAACATGTACTTACCCCTGTCTTCGTCCCAGCCTTCCGTCTCTCCGTACGGCAGTGAGGACCGCTGGTCCAAGGGATATTACTCGGACTACTTCATTTACTCGAAGAAGAGTCACACCAGCCACGGGAAGAGTCACAACAATCACTGGAAGAGTCGAGGTAAATGAATGTTTGAAAGAAATGTATTTTTTTTAATAGTTGGACCCACTTTTGCAGCTACAGCTTGTGACTTCCACCCCCCCAGCTACAGCTTGTTACTTCCAACCCCCCCCCCCCCCCCCCCCATAATACATAATACTCTATTGGGATATGTTCAGAGGAAAACATCTTTTAAATTTGACAATTCCAGGGGAAATCACTGATATCTTTTTCGTTCATCAAATAAACAGATCGGAAAGGTAATGCATCTCAGAAGAAACACAACTCAATCACCATTACCACATTTCCGAATCCCAGAGATGACCTAATAAAGAGAGGCTCTCAAATTATCGTCACCAGCAGTTATGTGAAGGAACACGCGGACACTGTGGTGTCTGGCCACATATCAGCATCACCACCATCAGCCAACGACAACGACACCCACATCAGTCAGGTATGTATCTCAGCTAACCCACCCACATCAGGCAGACATCTGTCTTAGTGATTTATCCCTACCCACTTCAATCAGGTAGCTGCCTTAGTGATAAATCCCCACCAAGCTTAAGACAGGCATCCGTTTTAGTACCCTCTAGGGTTGAACTACCCAACGCCGATTATCCTAACCTTCGATCGACCATATCGATCATACTGAGACAATGCCATCTTCAAGGTACTGTACACATAGCGACCATAGGGAGACAATGCCATCTGCAAGGTACTGCACACAAAGCGACCATAGCGACCTCACTGAGACAATGCCATCTGCAAGGTACTGTACACATTGCGACCTCACTGAGACAATGTCATCTGCAAGGTACTGTACACATAGCGACCTCACTGAGACAATGCCATCTGCAAGGTACTGTACACATAGCCACCTGAACATTTTTGTAATTAGTATAAATCTATTTTTCTAAGTGATGCCTTTTCACAGAAAACGAAAAATTCCCGTCTTTGACAGTTTCTGACACCAATCAGCTGATCCATAATACATCGGAATTTTTAAAACCCTGATTTTCTAGGTCTTCCCGGACCCCCTGACACTGTCCCCCTCAGCCCCCAGGGTGTGCTGAGCCCCAGTAATTCAGAGCCCCTTCTTTGAGATGTAGCTTTATAAATCGTAGAAATACATTTAATGATATATATATATTTCATTCATGGAGGCTAAAGATGGAAATAATTATTTTTTAAAAAAATCATGCTATGTAAAGTTTGTATTTTGTCTGTCTATCTTTGCATGAGATTATTTGTTTAGTAGGACAACTCTATCTTTGCTAATCCCTGTAAGTGCAGGCTGAGTTGTATCAGTGTCTATCGCAAAGCTTAATTTCAAAGTCATTTTTTTGTTTTTTGTTTTTGTTGAAATAGCAAAAGACCAGCCAATCATTACACATCCCAGAAACCAGACCAAAACGAGGCTCGACCTACATAACATACATAGGGGATGACCCGAACCCCAAGACTGCGGACCAAGTCCAAGAGACGGGGGTCAACAACGCGTCACCGGGCTTCGCGGAGACTGGTGACGCGGACGGCGACGTCATCAAGCTGCTGGTGGATGAACCGATCACGTCGCTCTCCCCTGGACACGCCCACGGTCACCTCCTCACGTCAGAGTCCAACCACTCTATGATGAGCCACTTCCGGTCAGTGGACACAGCCGGGCCGGTGGAGCCGGTGGATGTTGTTGTGTGCTACGGATCATCTCATGGGTCATCGGAAGATGCCGCCGTGAAAATCGAACGTGAGAAGCCATCACATGTGTACTAGTACAAATATTACACATGCACACACATACAAGCACACATATAACGCACATATATAAACACACACATAAACACACATTTACAAACAAACACACACACAAACACACACATACAAACAGACACACACACAAGCACACACACAAACACACATACTCATACAAACAAACGAACACAAACACACATACAAACACAAATAAAAAACACATACAAACAAGCATAAAAAACACACAGACACAAACACACATACAAACACACAAAAAAATACACACTAACACACACGCACACACGCACACACTGAACTGTTTTTGACGTCACCTTTCTCAGGAGCCTTGGACTCGGCAGGACTGAGGGTGACCACAGCTAAATCAGGACAACGACTTTCAGAGAAAGAATCGACTGCCGCAGCCAACGCCATCTTACACGCTAAGGTAATTAGTTTACAGGTGGGGGGGGGGGCGGAGACGAGTAAGACTTGCGCGTTCATAGTTAGGACACCTTTTGGGGGACAGGTCATAGGAATGTTCATATGGCGACGGGGTACACGGCATGGCAGGTACGGGAGAGGCTTGTGTTTGGAAGGATGAACTATGTGTGGTCAAAGAAGACCTTCTGGGGCTGGGAACAACTGTGTGGGGGGCAAAAACGTGTGAAGGAGGGTAGAATATGTTTTTCTGGGAAAGACGCCAACGGTGGAAGAGTGTTTGTGGGTAAAAGGTGTGGGCGTGGGGATATTTATTTGTTGTGGTGTGTGTGTGTGGGGGAGTGACCGAGCTCCTAGGTAGTAGAATCAAGTGTCAATAAGTTATACCTTTTAACTGTACTCCCCCCCCCCCACACGTGTTCTTGTTGCTCTGTTAAGCTTGTATTAATTCAAATATTCTTGTTGTTCTGCCAAGCTTGAATTACCGGTAGTTTTTCTGTTAATCTTGTATTTGTTCACAGGTTCTTGTCGTCCTGCTAAGCTTGGAGTCCATCAAACACCGGTCGCTGAAGGACCAGGTCTCGCTGGCCCACGTTTCCGGGGCTGTCCTATATCCGGTCACCCTCGGTCCATCCCTGGACATCATAACTAACATGAAGATGGAACTGTAAGTGCGTCTCGTCTTCTCATGACCTGAACATCTCGACCAAGAACATCTGTGTTTGAAGATTCATGTCAATTTACAACTTCCATTGATATCATTTTTTTTTAAATAGATAGTTCGGCTAATATCAGTTTTCATAAAAGACTTTTGTAACATTGTTTCTTGCCATGAATTTGCCTCGTCTTCATGATAATTATATTCCATTTTTCCCTTTTCTCCCCGCAACAACAACACAGGAAGTTGCAACTAGGATCCTACAAATGGACAGACTTGTCCAGCTCAACGTACCTGGATCTGAGGTTGTCTCAGGTCGTTAGGTCAATCTTGGATGAGCTGGAGGTCATCAGAGGCTACGAGGTCATTGACGAGGTATTGATCACATTTTGGTCACATTTCTATTTTGGTGGGTATTTAAAAAATAAAAATGTCATTGCACATTCCAGAAACCAGACCAAAATGCGGCTCGATTCACACTCCGTAAATAGAAGACCCAAATCCCGTACAGCTAGAGTTTAAATTAGGGCAATGGCTTTGACGGTCTTATCTCGGGGAATGTAGAGCAAATGAAATATATATAAAAAACAAACTGTGTGATACACCCCGACCAGAGTATGTGGGGTGTCGGTATTTTGTCGTGCTTGTTTGAATGGCACCTAGCTGAAATAATTTAATCCAGAGGTTCTTTTTCTGACAAAATTGTGTATACATTGGTAAACGACTGCAGTTATTTGTTTATACATTGGTAAATGACAACAGTTCTTTGTCTATATATTGGTAAATGACAGCAGTTCTTTGTTTATATTTTGGTAAATGACAGCAGTTCTTTGTTTATATTTTGGTAAATGACAGCAGTTCCCCTTAGTTATATCTTAACATCACCTGGTATATTTTATGATTGAATTTACTCCAGGACTATGGTCAAGTCAGCTCCAGCGCACAGAGACATGACAAGGCCGCCAAACAACGCCAGGCCATCAGGTCCATTGACCTGGGGCAACACATCTCTGCCGGTCACTACTGGGACAAGCATTATGCCAGAGGAGAGGACGCTGTGCCGTGGGACAGGTCAGTTATTTAGCATGATATCATTCTGTTGTGACACCCTGGACGGAGTTTCCCCCACCCATCGTAGCCCCACTGCCCATTTATATTGAAGACACCAACCATGCTTTAACAAACTTTTGAATCCCTCGTCATCCATTCTGAAAATAAACACCGTGCTTGTCTGCTTGATGTATTTTCTCTCTATACCTCTACCCCCCCACACTGACGGTCTCTTTGCATTAAAATACCAGCCGTGTAAGGAAATTTACTCTCATAACTGTTTTTGTAAGTCAACGCAAATAAATATACAGGTTATAATCCCGGGATATGTATCTTAAGGATGTGAACAAAATGTCATCGGATCCTTAATCTGGTTCCTATGGGTGGCTCGTCTCAAGAGCAGTCTTAGAAAACATTGCGCTCTTTCCGGGTGATAATATGGTGTGAAAATTGCGCCCTTTTCAGGTGATTACATGGTGTGAAAATTGCGCCCTTTTCAGGTGATAACATGGTGTGAAAATTGCGCGGTTATGGGGGTAAAAATAAAAAATAAAAACCTACAGCAAAGAGAAAAACAAAGGTGAATCATGAATGTATCTTTGGAGGGTTCGAACAAGTAATCGAATCTATACATTTTCAAACACTAGTACTCTAATTAATGAGTGAGCATTGCATTGAAGTACTAGATATTTACAAACTTCGCGTTCTTCTGTAAATCTATTCACCAAAAAAACGTGTTATCCAAAATCTGAAAAGAGTTCCTCCGTGTATTTGCCCGTAGACGCTCCCTGGAACCATTCAAGGCCTTGACCTCAACCCGTCTTGATTTGACCCATTCTGACAAAACATATATATTCTGGTACTGGCTCGCACAGGTTTCTCAAAGATCTGGTCAAGGAATACCACGAGCTCCTCAACTGCAGCGTGCCCAGACATTGCATGGCCCAGTTGAAGGAGGTCTTGAAGCTGGAGATGGGGGCTGAAGAGGCCGGGCTGGTACGACAGGAAAACTTCATTGGTAAATCATAGAGGTCTTGTTACAATTTCAGAAATAACATAAAAGAATTCTGATCTACGTTTAGTCATAGAAGTCTGTTCAATATTTAGTCATAGAAGTCTGTTTAATATTTAGTCATAGAAGTCTGTTACAATTTCAGTAACAGAAGTCTGTTCAACATTTAGTCATAGAAGCCTGTTCAACATTTGTCATAGAAGTCTGTTCAACATTTATTCATAGAAGTCTGTTCAACATTTAGTCATAGAAATCTGTTCAACATTTATTTATAGAAGTCTGTTCAACATTTTGTCATAGAACTCTTTTCAACATTTAGTCATAGAAGTCTGTTCAACATTTATTCATAGAAGTCTGTTCAACATTTTGTCATAGAACTCTGTTCAACATTTAGTCATAGAACTCTGTTCAACATTTAGTCATAGAAGTCTGTTCAACATTTAGTCATAGAAGTCTGTTCAACATTTAGTCATAGCAGCCTGTTCAACATTTAGTCATAGCAGCCTGTTCAACATTTGCCTACCATTAATATGGGTCGGCAAATCCAACCAAACATTTGTCATGTATTATAATATCATATAAAAACCCATAATTATCGAAGTAACATTGTCACTGACACTGCCGGATGGCGCTGATGGCACGAAAAAGAAATTCCCGATAACTGCGCTAACAGAGTTTCTTTTAACAGTACCGCACTAGCGTTTGGTGCGTAATATTTTGTTTTGTTTTTTCCGAAATAGTTGGTGTAAAAAAAAATATGCGGTGTAAGAACGGGTGGGAGTTTAACATATTAATCCATTCAGGAGTGATGGCGTACCAGATGGGTAGCACTAATCGGAAATGTTATGAAGTCAGTTACTTGTTAGATGACCTCCACTGGTAAAGTTATTTCACATGTTTTATTCTCTTGCCCAACAAGAATTCTGTCGTGACCTGGGGACCGATCGGGACGTCTGGGAGAAGGTCCACAGCGTTGCCAAGGAAACGTCAGCTGTTAGGAACATCTTGTCCGCGAACTGCACGGTCAGGACGGTGGCTATAAATAACATTGGTGAGTATTGACTTGATTGTCTTTGGCCAAGTATTGACTTGATTGTCTTTGGCCAAGTATTGACTTGATTGTCTTTGGCCAAGTATCGACTTGATTGTCATTGGCCAAATATTGACTTGATTGTCATTGGCCAAGTATCGACTTGATTGTCATTGGCCAAGTATTGACTTGATTGTCTTTGGTCAAGTATTGACTTGAATATCATTCGCCAGTGTCGTGTCACGTGTTGCATTCATTAAGTAATCAATAAGTTTCTAGATTTTGTAAGCTTCGTTATTTGAAGACTCGATATTTGAAGACTCGATATTTGAAGACTCGATATTTGAAGACTCGATATTTGAAGACTCGATATTTGAAGACTCGATATTTGAAGACTCGATATTTGAAGACTCGATATTTGAAGACTCGATACTCTTAGCTTTAGGAAGGACATTTTTTGTTTAGTTTTATTCTTTGATTTTTGTTATTATCTTCCCATATACTTTGAAGAATTTATGCACTGTGCCTTTTATGGCGTCTTATTTTCCTAGTCTATTTGGTGTCTGAACTGCCTTGTTGGTTTGGTGTCTGAACTGTCTTGTTGGTTTGGTGTCTGAACTGTCCTGTTGGTTTGGTGTCTGAACTGCCTTGTTGGTTTGGTGTCTGAACTGCCTTGTTGGTTTGGTGTCTGAGCTGCCTTGTTTGTTTGGTGTCTGAACTGCCTTGTTAGTTTGGTGTCTGAACTGCCTTGTTTGTTTGGTGTCTGAACTGCCTTGTTTGTTTGGTGTCTGAACTGTCTTGTTTGTTTGGTGTCTGAACTGCCTTGTTTGTTTGGTGTCTGAACTGCCTTGTCTGTTTGGTGTCTGAACATCTTAGTCTATTTGATGTCTGAACTTCATTATCTGTTGAGTGTCTAAACGTCCTTGTCTGTTTGCTGTCTGGACGTCCTTGTCTGTTTGCTGTCTGGACGTTCCTATATGTTTGCTGTCTGACCCTAAACTTGTTTACTTAAAGCCAACAAAACTTGGCCTGGGCGACTGTTTCCTTCACCGTCACAGAAGCTAACTTTGAACCTATAGGGATTGTGTTAGAGAACTCAGATTTTAGAGCTAGAGATTGTGTTAGAACAATCAGATTTTAGAGACAGAGATTATGTAGGAACAATGAGAATTTACAGCTAGAGATTGTAATAAAACAATCAGATTTTCAAGATAGAGATTTTAATAAAACAATCAGATTTTAAAGCTAGAGATTGTGTTGGAACAATCATATTTTAAAGATAGAGATTGTGTTGGAACAATCAGATTTTAAAGCTAGAGATTATATTAAAACAATCAGATTTTCAAGATAAAGATTGTGTTAATACAATCAGATTTTCAAGATAGAGATTGTGTTAAAACAATCAGATTTTCAAGATAGAGATTATATTAAAACAATCAGATTTTAAAGACAATTTTGGGTGTGTGGGTCTTCTGTAAGTCTTAAATATTTCTTATTATTTATTTGTAGTCATATTAAATTGATTGTGCGAGTCCGTGTGAGTGAGGTGGCGTGGCTAAATCCTGTGTGACTTCGTGTCTCCAGTTCGGTTTGTCAAACCAAGCATCATCACGACCCTGAAGAAACTGTGCACGGATGAGCAAGCGGACATCAGGGCGGCGGCAACCGTTGCCTTATCACGGTGCCCCCTGCCCGAAGGTGACCACACAGTCAAGTGTCTACTGGCAGCACTTGATGACCCCAATGACATGGTCAGGGAGGCCGGATGTTTGGCTATGGTCAGCATAAAGGACAAGGATGCGCTGGAGAAACTGGAAGACTTAAGGTCGGTTAAAATGATTTTTATCATTTATTTGCATCTCATCACAGTTTCGTGTTCATTTCTGTCGTACGATAGATTCCAGCTCTTGATAACGTGAATACAGAAGGAAAAAAAAAGAAGTATTTGACAAAGATAAAAAAAACAAAAAAACTGGCTACCGTGCTACTATAAGTAGCTTGCTGGGTAATGAAGATGAAAGCTTTTAATAAAAGAAATCATTCAGTGTGAATTCAGAAATAATCATGATTTGACACATAGCTAATAGGGCTACGAAGACTAATCAGCCCATCTCGAGGCTTGAAATATCGGGCACATACATCGGCCATTCATTTTTTTCGCTACTCGATCATGGCCAAGAGATCGACCCAGCCACCTTAAGAGGGTTAAAATGTGCCCTTAATTCGGCCCTTATCAGTTAACTCTTGTAAGGTTTAAAACTGTGGTTCATAGCTTCTAAATCTGTTAATTTCCTGTTGCAGAAACAATGATGCTGACGCCAAAGTACGAGAAACTGCTGGCATCGCCATATCACAGCTCGACTCTATGTCCCCAAAGACACTCGGCACTCAACCATAGACATGATATCACAGCACCATGCTGTGACACCAAACATATTCAGCACCCAACAATAGACAGGATGTCACACCTTAAGGCCGTGTCATCAAACACACTCAGCACTCATACATAGACAGGACATCACACCATCAGATGTCTTCATCACTCATGATTTTGAAAGGCGGAGAGCAATACTCTACACCGGCACTTCGAGCCATTTGAGATCCTCTGCTTTAGCAGATGAACTGGTGTCTTAAATATACTGTTAACTGTACTTGCGTAATTTATTTGGAGAGAAAGATCTTATGAATTTGTAAATATTATTTTTTTTTAAGTTTCTTTCAATCCGTTTCAGCATAGAGTAAAAGAATGTTGACAACACACCAGATCCCATTTTGTTAACTCACAACGATTCAATGGACAGCCTCAAAAAGCCAAATGGGGTGGAGTGGTTTGGGGTGATATGAGACGCGTTAAAATTTAGGCTAATAGACAGAATAAGAGATAGGATAAGAGATAGGATAAGGGATAGGATAAGAGATGGGATAATAGACGGGATATGAGATAGGATAAGAGGTGGGATAATAGACGGGATAAGAGATGGGATAAGAGATAGGACAAGAGACGGGATAAAAGAAGAGATAAAAGATAGGACAAGAGATAGGATAAGAGACGGGACAAGAGATAATATACGAGATAGGATAAATGATAGGATAAGAGATAGGATCAGAGAAGGGATAAGGGATAATTTACGACATAGGATAATAGATGGAATAATAGACGGGATTAGAGATAGGACAAGAGATGGGATAAGAGATAGAATAAGAGACGGGATAAGAGATAAGATGCGAGATAGGAAAAGAGATGGGATAAGAGATAGAATAATAGAAAGACTACGAGGCAGGATAATAGATGGGATACGAGGCAGGATATAGATTGTGATAAGAAGCAGGATAATAGATGGATTTGAGACGGGATTAGAGATAGGACACGGGAGATAGCAGCTAATAATTCAAATGTATTGAATAAATCCATGTAACAGGAAATCTTTCAATATACACAGTTCTTATGTAACAAATCTTTCAATATACACAGTTCTTATGTAACAAATCTTTAAATATACACAGTTCTTATGTAACAAATTTTTCATTATACACAGTCCTTATGTAACAAATCTTTCAATGTACACAATGTTTGAATATTCTATACTATTATATACTATGTAAAAAGAATAGTAAGCATGATCACTAGGCAACTGAACTATTTAACAAAGTTTGTTACATTTGATGACAGAAGTGGTCTTTGAATGAATAAATGAGTTTTTTTTTCATAATACAACATATAATTTTTTCCTATAAAATTAGTTTCTTAGATTATTTAAAGAGGTAGTTTCTAACTATAAACTATCTGGAGTGCAATATTTCTACAGGTGCCAGGTAAATATTTGCTTGAAAAAAATGAGGCGCCTTAATTTTCTTTTTTCTCTAAATTACAAAATCCTTTCAGCCTGAAAAAATAACTAAGGAGCTAAATCGTCTTTACCACATACGCCTAAATAAGTCATGATATACACCACATACGCCTGACAAACTCCCGATATACACCACATACGCCTGACTAACTCCCGATATACACCACATACGCCTGACAAACTCCCAATATACACCACATACGCCTGACAAACTCCCAATATACACCACATACGCCTGACAAACTCCCGATATACACCACATACGCCTGACTAACTCCCGATATACACCACATACGCCTGACTAACTCCCGATATACACCACATACGCATGACTAACTCCCGATATACACCACATACGCCTGACTAACTCCCGATATACACCACATACGCCTGACAAACTCCCGATATACACCACATACGCCTGACAAACTCCCGATATACACCACATACGCCTGACAAACTCCCGATACACACCACATACGCCTGACAAACTCCCGATATACACCACATACGCATGACTAACTCCCGATATACACCACATACGTCTGACGACCTTCTGACTTAGCTAACACTGTATACATACTGCGTTAAATCTATCTTGATTTTAGCTTTCTTCCCCCCCCCCCCCCCCCCCCTCTCTCCCTCTCTCTTTCGCGGTCCACCTGTCTCAGGTATACACACCAAAAAGAATAAAGAACTTAAACTCAGCGCAGTTAAACAGAGACACAACAGCCGTTAAAATAACCGTCCAGAAGACCCATAATACTGTCTCATGTCCAGGAGCTCAGCTCGGAATAAGGGGAGATGAACGCTTCAGAATTACCCGTTATCAACATTTAAACAGTTCCTTCCCCTTCTTGAAGTTACTTTTCTATTCTTTTTTTTTTTAAATAAAGGGAAGCTATCCTTTTCCTACTATAAACCCCCGAGATGTCAATGCCTATTGTTCACAAAGACAGTGATATTACTGTTTCTTACAACAGTATCCTGGGTACGTCAGGTAAGTAATCGCTTTCCAGTTCTTCTTTCTCGATAGTTCCAAAGTAGACCTGTTTTTAGATTTAATGTGAAAGAGGAGTGTTGCTGTTGTGTGGGTGAATGTGGTGTGGCCGTAGGTTAGGGTGGTGGTTTTGTGGGGGTGTTGTGTGGGAATGGGTTGTGCGGCTGGTGTGTGTGTGTGGGGGGGGGGGGGATGGGTTATGATTTACTTTAATCACTTTGATTAGTCAGTCGGTTTAGATAGGTTATTTTGTCAGTTTTTCTGGTCGGTTTGTTTAGGCGAGTTGTTTGGTGAGATTATTTTAGTCTGTTTGTTTAGGCATGTTGTTTGGTGAGATTATTTTAGTCTGTTTGTTTAGGCGTGTTGTTTGGTGAGATTATTTTAGTCTGTTTGTTTAGGCGTGTTGTTTGGTGAGATTATTTTAGTCTGTTTGTTTAGGCTTGTTGTTTGGTGAGATTATTTTAGTCTGTTTGTTTAGGCGTTTTGTTTGGTGAGATTATTTTAGTCGGTTTGTTTAGGCTTGTTGTTTGGTGAGATTATTTTAGTGAGTTGTTTAGGCATGTTGTTTGGTGAGATTGTTTTAGTCTGTTTGTTTAGAAATGTTCTTTGGTGAGATTATTTTAGTCTGTTTGTTTAGGCTTGTTGTTTGGTGAGATTATTTTAGTCTGTTTGTTTAGGCATGTTGTTTGGTGAGATTATTTTAGTCTGTTTGTTTAGAAATGTTCTTTGGTGAGATTATTTTAGTCTGTTTGTTTAGGCATGTTGTTTGGTGAGATTATTTTAGTCTGTTTGTTTAGGCGTGTTGTTTGGTGAGATTATTTTAGTCTGTTTGTTTAGGCTTGTTGTTTGGTGAGATTATTTTAGTGAGTTGTTTAGGCATGTTGTTTGGTGAGATTGTTTTAGTCTGTTTGTTTAGAAATGTTGTTTGGTGAGATTATTTTAGTCTGTTTGTTTAGGCGTGTTGTTTGGTGAGATTATTTTAGTCTGTTTGTTTAGGCGTTTTGTTTGGTGAGATTATTTTAGTCTGTTTGTTTAGGCGTGTTGTTTGGTGAGATTATTTTAGTCTGTTTGTTTAGGCGTGTTGTTTGGTGAGATTATTTTAGTCTGTTTGTTTAGGCGTGTTGTTTGGTGAGATTATTTTAGTCTGTTTGTTTAGGCTTGTTGTTTGGTGAGATTATTTTAGTCTGTTTGTTTAGGCGTGTTGTTTGGTGAGATTGTTTTAGTCTGTTTGTTTAGAAATGTTGTTTGGTGAGATTATTTTAGTCTGTTTGTTTAGGCGTGTTGTTTGGTGAGATTATTTTAGTCTGTTTGTTTAGGCGTTTTGTTTGGTGAGATTATTTTAGTCTGTTTGTTTAGGCGTGTTGTTTGGTGAGATTATTTTAGTCTGTTTGTTTAGGCGTGTTGTTTGGTGAGATTATTTTAGTCTGTTTGTTTAGGCGTGTTGTTTGGTGAGATTGTTTTAGTCTGTTTGTTTAGAAATGTTCTTTGGTGAGATTATTTTAGTCTGTTTGTTTAGGCTTGTTGTTTGGTGAGATTATTTTAGTGAGTTGTTTAGGCATGTTGTTTGGTGAGATTATTTTAGTCTGTTTGTTTAGGCGTGTTGTTTGGTGAGATTATTTAGTCGGTTTGTTTAGGCGTGTTGTTTGGTGAGATTGTTTTAGTCTGTTTGTTTAGGCGTGTTGTTTGGTGAGATTGTTTTAGTCTGTTTGTTTAGGCGTGTTGTTTGGTGAGATTGTTTTAGTCTGTTTGTTTAGGCGTGTTGTTTGGTGAGATTATTTTAGTCTGTTTGTTTAGGCGTGTTGTTTGGTGAGATTATTTTAGTCTGTTTGTTTAGGCGTGTTGTTTGGTGAGATTATTATAGTCTGTTTGTTTAGAAATGTTCTTTGGTGAGATTATTTTAGTCTGTTTGTTTAGGCGTGTTGTTTGGTGAGATTATTTTAGTCTGTTTGTTTAGGCGTGTTGTTTGGTGAGATTGTTTTAGTCTGTTTGTTTAGGCGTGTTGTTTGGTGAGATTATTTTAGTCTTTTTGTTTAGGCGTGTTGTTTGGTGAGATTGTTTTTGTCTGTTTGTTTAGGCGTGTTGTTTGGTGAGATTATTTTAGTCTGTTTGTTTAGGCGTGTTGTTTAGTGAGATTATTTTAGCCTGTTTGTTTAGGCGTGTTGTTTGGTGAGATTATTTTAGTGAGTTGTTTAGGCATGTTGTTTGGTGAGATTATTTTAGTCTGTTTGTTTTAGGCATGTTGTTTGGTGAGATTATTTTAGTGAGTTGTTTAGGCGTGTTGTTTGGTGAGATTAATTTAGTCTGTTTGTTTAGGCGTGTTGTTTGGTGAGATTATTTAGTCGGTTTGTTTAGGCGTGTTGTTTGGTGAGATTATTTTAGTCTGTTTGTTTAGGCATGTTGTTTGGTGAGATTATTTTAGTGAGTTGTTTAGGCGTGTTGTTTGGTGAGATTATTTTAGTCTGTTTGTTTAGGCGTGTTTTTGGTGAGATTATTTTAGTCTGTTTGTTTAGGCGTGTTGTTTGGTGAGATTGTTTTAGTCTGTTTGTTTAGGCGTGTTGTTTGGTGAGATTATTTTAGTCTGTTTGTTTAGGCGTGTTGTTTGGTGAGATTATTTTAGTCTGTTTGTTTAGGCGTGTTGTTTGGTGAGATTATTTTAGTCTGTTTGTTTAGGCTTGTTGTTTGGTGAGATTATTTTAGTCTGTTTGTTTAGGCGTGTTGTTTGGTGAGATTATTTTAGTCTGTTTGTTTAGGCGTGTTGTTTGGTGAGATTATTTTAGTCTGTTTGTTTAGGCGTGTTGTTTGGTGAGATTATTTTAGTCTGTTTGTTTAGGCGTGTTGTTTGGTGAGATTATTTTAGTCTGTTTGTTTAGGCGTGTTGTTTGGTGAGATTATTTTAGTCTGTTTGTTTAGGCGTGTTGTTTGGTGAGATTATTTTAGTCTGTTTGTTTAGGCGTGTTGTTTGGTGAGATTATTTTAGTCTGTTTGTTTAGGCGTGTTGTTTGGTGAGATTATTTTAGTCTGTTTGTTTAGGCGTGTTGTTTGGTGAGATTATTTTAGTCTGTTTGTTTAGGCGTGTTGTTTGGTGAGATTATTTTAGTCTGTTTGTTTAGGCGTGTTGTTTGGTGAGATTATTTTAGTCTGTTTGTTTAGGCGTGTTGTTTGGTGAGATTATTTTAGTCTGTTTGTTTAGGCGTGTTGTTTGGTGAGATTATTTTAGTCTGTTTGTTTAGGCGTGTTGTTTGGTGAGATTATTTTAGTCTGTTTGTTTAGGCGTGTTGTTTGGTGAGATTATTTTAGTCTGTTTGTTTAGGCGTGTTGTTTGGTGAGATTATTTTAGTCTGTTTGTTTAGGCGTGTTGTTTGGTGAGATTATTTTAGTCTGTTTGTTTAGGCGTGTTGTTTGGTGAGATTATTTTAGTCTGTTTGTTTAGGCGTGTTGTTTGGTGAGATTATTTTTGTCTGTTTGTTTAGGCGTGTTGTTTGGTGAGATTATTTTAGTCTGTTTGTTTAGGCGTGTTGTTTGGTGAGATTATTTTAGTCTGTTTGTTTAGGCGTGTTGTTTGGTGAGATTATTTTATTCTTTTTGTTTAGGCGTGTTGTTTGGTGAGATTATTTTAGTCTGTTTGTTTAGGCGTGTTGTTTGGTGAGATTATTTTAGTCTGTTTGTTTAGGCGTGTTGTTTTGTGAGATTATTTTAGTCTGTTTGTTTAGGCGTGTTGTTTGGTGAGATTATTTTAGTCTGTTTGTTTAGGCTTGTTGTTTGGTGAGATTATTTTAGTCTGTTTGTTTAGGCTTGTTGTTTGGTGAGATTATTTTAGTCTGTTTGTTTAGGCGTGTTGTTTGGTGAGATTATTTTAGTCTGTTTGTTTAGGCGTGTTGTTTGGTGAGATTATTTTAGTCTGTTTGTTTAGGCGTGTTGTTTGGTGAGATTATTTTAGTCTGTTTGTTTAGGCGTGTTGTTTGGTGAGATTGTTTTTGTCTGTTTGTTTAGGCTTGTTGTTTGGGGAGATTGTTTTTGTCTGTTTGTTTAGGCGTGTTGTTTGGTGAGATTATTTTAGTCTGTTTGTTTAGGCGTGTTGTTTGGTGAGATTATTTTTGTCTGTTTGTTTAGGCGTGTTGTTTGGTGAGATTATTTTAGTCTGTTTGTTTAGGCGTGTTGTTTGGTGAGATTGTTTTTGTCTGTTTGTTTAGGCGTGTTGTTTGGTGAGATTGTTTTAGTCTGTTTGTTTAGAAATGTTCTTTGGTGAGATTATTTTAGTCTGTTTGTTTAGGCTTGTTGTTTGGTGAGATTATTTTAGTGAGTTGTTTAGGCATGTTGTTTGGTGAGATTATTTTAGTCTTTTTGTTTAGGCGTGTTGTTTGGTGAGATTATTTTAGTGAGTTGTTTAGGC
>CAXITT010000272.1:917860-939523 GCA_964033795.1 Lymnaea stagnalis
TTAGTCAGGCTGTTCAGTCATACGGGTTGGTCATATGTTAGTCAGGCTGTTCAGTCATACGGGTTGGTCATATGTTAGTCAGGCTGTTCAGTCATACGGGTTGGTCATATGTTAGTCAGGCTGTTCAGTCATACGGGTTGGTCATATGTTAGTCAGGCTGTTCAGTCATACGGGTTGGTCATATGTTAGTCAGGCTGTTCAGTCATACGGGTTGGTCATATGTTAGTCAGGCTGTTCAGTCATACGGGTTGGTCATATGTTAGTCAGGCTGTTCAGTCATACGGGTTGGTCATATGTTAGTCAGGCTGTTCAGTCATACGGGTTGGTCATATGTTAGTCAGGCTGTTCAGTCATACGGGTTGGTCATATGTTAGTCAGGCTGTTCAGTCATACGGGTTGGTCATATGTTAGTCAGGCTGTTCAGTCATACGGGTTGGTCATATGTTAGTCAGGCTGTTCAGTCATACGGGTTGGTCATATGTTAGTCAGGCTGTTCAGTCATACGGGTTGGTCATATGTTAGTCAGGCTGTTCAGTCATACGGGTTGGTCATATGTTAGTCAGGCTGTTCAGTCATACGGGTTGGTCATATGTTAGTCAGGCTGTTCAGTCATACGGGTTGGTCATATGTTAGTCAGGCTGTTCAGTCATACGGGTTGGTCATATGTTAGTCAGGCTGTTCAGTCATACGGGTTGGTCATATGTTAGTCAGGCTGTTCAGTCATACGGGTTGGTCATATGTTAGTCAGGCTGTTCAGTCATACGGGTTGGTCATATGTTAGTCAGGCTGTTCAGTCATACGGGTTGGTCATATGTTAGTCAGGCTGTTCAGTCATACGGGTTGGTCATATGTTAGTCAGGCTGTTCAGTCATACGGGTTGGTCATATGTTAGTCAGGCTGTTCAGTCATACTGGTTGGTCATATGTTAGTCAGGCTGTTCAGTCATACGGGTTGGTCATATGTTAGTCAGGCTGTTCAGTCATACTGGTTGGTCATATTTTAGTCAGGCTGTTCAGTCATACGGTTTTGTCATATTTTAGTCAGGCTGTTCAGTCATACTGGTTGGTCATATTTTAGTCAGGCTGTTCAGTCATACTGGTTGGTCATATGTTAGTCAGGCTGTTCAGTCATACTGGTTGGTCATATTTTAGTCAGGCTGTTCAGTCAGGTTCGCTCCAACTATGAAGTTAACTTCTCTTTTACTCAGATAGGTGGTAAGTGTTCCATTTGATGGTCTAATATATTGGGTTGCTTTTTATGACCTGAATAATTCAACACCCAATGATAGAATAATTCACTTGCACATAAGTCACTTTCCCATAAGTCACCAGCCCAAAAGCCACTAGCCCATAAGTCACTAGCCCGTAAGTCACTTGCCCAAAAGTCACATGCTAATAAGTCACTTTCCCATAAGTCACTAGCCCGTAAGTCACTAGCCAATAAGTCACTAGTCCGTAAGTCACTCACCCATAAGTCACATGCCCATTAGTCACTTTCCCGTAAGTCATTTACCCGTAAGTCACAAGCCCATAAGTCCCTTTCACGTAAGTCACTTTCCCGTAAGTCACTTTCCCATAAGTCACTAGCGCATAAGTCACTTACCCATAAGTCACTTGCGCCTGGGAGATCTCAAGAGAAATAAATGAACAAAACGTGCAAGACCTTGGCATTATTTAATTTTGTGTCAGATCTCTGTAGCTGATTGCACACACAATCAACAATTCTGACAACGAATCTGACTTTTAAATTTTACATTGCCCCGAATGATTTACTTTTACTAAACAAGTCATTGAAACACAGGTATTTTAAACGTTTGATAATTCTCACCGTGAACTTGGTTAATTTTTTTTGTTGTTTTGGGTGGGGGAGCTGGAGGGTGTCTGAAAGATTTTTTAAATTTTTTATTGAATATTGCATTTATGTTTTACAAGTAATATAATTTAAACCAAGTCTGCTCAATGCAACCAACAAGAATTGAGAATAGATGGAGATATTGCCAATATATCGGGATTGGACTAATCCTGTCTGGTAAGACCGTTTGGTAGACAAAGGTCCCGTTGTCTGCTAAGACCCTCTCTATGCTCCAACCCTTAGCAAAGTAGAATGGGGAGATTATCCGGGATAAGTTGGGTTGTTTTTTTTTTATTCGGTAAGCAGAGTTCAGGACTCTTTGGCATGTAAGCGCTTACAGGGTACATTGGACAAAATTAGACAGCATTGGACATTTGACAACACCGACAACATGGCAATATTTCACAACACTGACAACATGACAACACTGGACATTTGACAACACTGACAACATGGCAATATTTCACAACACTGACAACATGACAACACTGGACATTTGACAACACTGACAACATGACACTATTGGACAACACTATGTCTAAAATAAAATAACCAGTGTTTAATGATTTCTTCAATAACAAATCAACTACTTTTGTGAATAAATATTTGAACAAAATATGTGAAGGCTTTTGAAACAACAGGACAATTAAACGGACGTCTCGGCAAGAGGCCTGCTTCAGCAGACAAGTATAATATGAAAAAGATAATTTTAAATACAAAAAAATAGATGTTTTAGATCTCGATAATGCCAATGTATCTCAATGTTAAGAGTAGGATGACAAAGATGGTACAGAGATGATGGTGTTATAAATATTTATTAACAACATGTGCGAACGTTTATATCAGACAATTTGTAAACTGCTTTCGGTCGGCGATCAGCAACATACGCCCATCTATCGCAGCTCTGCTCAACATACGCCCATCTAGCGCAGCTCTGCTCAATGCTTAATCTTGATTATGTTTATACGGGTTAGGGTTACCGGTTATCGATACAGTGGTTCTCAACATCCTCGCCTAGGAGCTGCGTACAAAATGCTAGAAAACACCCAAGAGCTTCGAAAATTAGGAGCCATCACACCATTTTCAAGTGGAGCCATCACACCATTTTCAAGTGGAGCCATCACACCATCTTCAAGTGGAGCCATCACACCATCTTCAAGTGGAGCCATCACACCATCTTCAAGTGGAGCCATCACACCATCTTACAGTGGAGCCATCACACCATCTTCAAGTGGAGCCATCACACCATCTCCAAGTGGAGCCATCACACCATCTTCAAGTGGAGCCATCACACCATCTTCAAGTGGAGCCATCACACCATCTTCAAGTGGAGCCATCACACCATCTTCAAGTGGAGCCATCACACCATCTTCAAGGGGAGTCATCACACCATCTTCAAGTGGAGCCATTAAATTATCTTCAATAGGAGCAATCACACCATCTTCAGTAGCAACTCTTATACCTACTTCAGTAGGAGCAATCAAACTATCATCTATAGGAGCAATCGCACCATCTTCAATAAGGGCTATCAAACCATTTTCAATAGTAGCCATCGCACCCTCTTCAATAAGGGCAATCAAACCATCTTCAATAGAAGCAATCGCACCATTTTAAATAAGGGCAATCAAACCATTTTCAACAGTAGCAATCGCACCCTCTTCAATAAGGGCAATCAAACCATCTTCAATAGAAGCAATCGCACCATTTTCAATAAGGGCAATCTAACCATCTTCAATAGAAGCAATCGCACCATTTTCAATAAGGGCAATCTAACCATCTTCAATAGAAGCAATCGCACCATCTTCAATAAGGGCAATCAAACCATCTTCAATAGTAGCAATCGCACCATTTTCAATAAGGGCAATCAAACCATCTTCAATAGTAGCAATCGCACCATCTTCAATAAGGGCAATCTAACCATATTCAATAGAAGCAATATAACCATCTTCAATACAAATACTTTTAGTAAATTTCCTACCTCTCCCGTTAGAGTTAAATATTGCAAAGTATGTTCACAAATTGGTGGTTCATGCATGGACCATAAGTATGGGATATGATAATAGAGATTGGTTATGATATGTGAGATGAGATATGATATTAGAGATGAGATATGATATTAGAGATTGATTATGACGTTAGAGCTGATATACGATATTAGAGATGGGTTATGATATAAGAGATGGGTTGTGAAATTAGAAATGTATTATGATATTTGATATATAGAAATGAATTTACTTGACGGGCATTCATGATATTCTTATTATCATGCTCTGATGTTTCGAGCGTCAGAACCTTTCAAGTGTAATCATGTACACTTCATAAATAGCATGGTTGATGGATCATTAAATTATGCAAATAGGACTTAAAAGTCAGGTTGGTTTGATGATAGGCTGATATTTGAACACACACTTCTGTTGAGAGGATATGAAAGTAAAGGTTGTTAATTTGGGTGGGAAAATGTGTGGGGGGGGGGGGGGGGGGGGGGGGGGGGGGGGCGCTCAAATCCAGTAAATGGTGTACTATAATTTGCAGTCTATGAGCATAACAAAAATAAAATGAATCAATGACACCAAGTATTTGTCATTGAGATTGACTTTGAACTTCATTTTTTTGATCACACCAATGTCGAACCACTGTCGCACCGAATATAAATTTAATTCGACAAGATCCATGGTATACGTGAGGGTTTTGTTACAACTATTTGACATGCATGATGAATTGCCAGCTGAAAGTTAAGATCAACATTATTTTATATTTGACATCCATGATGAATTGCCAGCTGAAAGTTAAGATCAACATTATTTTATATTTGAAATCCATGATGAATTGCCAGCTGAAAGTTAAGATCAACTTTATTTTATATTTGACATCCATGATGAATTGCCAGCTGGAAGTTAAGATCAACATTATTTTATATTTGACATCCATGATGAATTGCCAGCTGAAAGTTAAGATCAACATTATTTTATATTTGACATCCATGATGAATTGCCAGCTGGAAGTTAAGATCAACATTATTTTATATTTGACACCCATGATGAATTGCCAGCTGGAAGTTAAGATCAACATTATTTTGTTCTTTTAGCTGTCCTGGAAATTCGATTAACTTTTTTTTTTCTACAAATAATTTTCATGTTTCTGCAATGAGCACTTTTCTAGCAGCGTTTTCCCAGCAAGATATCTCGGATTATTCGGTTGGCCAAATCTACGTCAGCAAAAAAACACATATCCAAATGTATTGAAATATACGCAATGTTTGAGAACATCGATAGAAACCAACTAACAACATCAGTAGTTTGCAATGTTTGAGAACATCGATAGAAACCAACTAACAACATCAGTAGTTTGCAATGTTTGAGAACATCGATAGAAACCAACTAACAACATCAGTAGTTTGCAATGTTTGAGAACATCGATAGAAACCAACTAACAACATCAGTAGTTTGCAATATTTGAGAAAATTGATAGAAACCAAATAAACATCAATAGTTTGCAATATTTGAGAAAATTGATAGTGAGCGACTAACAAAATCAGTAGAATGCCGTCAACACAAAACTCAACTTAGCGTCTTCAAAAGAAAAAAACCAAAAAAAAAAAAAAAAAAAAAAAAAAAAAAAAAAAAAACAAAAAAAAAAAAAAAAAAAAAAAGAGCCAAAGTAAGAAATATTGTGGTTTACTTTCAAAGGGAATCAATGTTTGAACTCTGACCTCTCCCGTCTCGCCCAGCAAGTGCCGGCTCCTTGGCGGCCCTTCAGAACTGTCAGACCCTTTCTGGACCACTTGTTTGTCGACGAGCAAGGCGCATGCGCGAAAACGGAGCAATCAAGAAAGCAAACTCTGGTTTGCCATCTTTATAGAACTCTCCAGCCCTTGTACAGAAAGAAGGGGGTGGGGGTGGGACAAAATTTCTTTAAGCTTGCTTCCTTATTTAGCTGGCTCCTTTTTTCAAATTACCCCACCCTTTTCCCCAGCACATTTGTTCATTTTTTTTGTAGCAGTCGTTCCGAGAAATCTCGTTCACTCTAACCAGGGTAAGGGGTAAGGAATTATCTGTTTTAAAATACAGGAAATGGATGAAGGAAAATCTTAAATATCTCTTACATGTTCTGTCCAACTGCAGTTGTCTTTCAATAATTTATGCATAGACTAGAGTGTTAGTTATTATGGGTTGTTGATTAAAACGATTTTCACTTAATTGGTACAAAATCTAAAGACTTGAAGAATTATAACTTCTGGATTCTGTCTCTTTCGACGTAACAGAAGTTACTTAGGAAGGTTGTAACGGCAAGCCTGGCGTTGTTTGGTACGTCTCACTTCAATAAAATCTCTTCCTCCCCAGTGTAGTCAGTTTGCCAATAACATTAAATTAATTGGTGATGTCAGACTTCCGTTGTCCAATGTTGCCTATCCTAGACTGTTCAGTTTTTCAATAACACGTTAAATTACTCGGGCGACCAATACTTTCCGTCCCAACTACTAATGTGTCCCGTAATCACGCTCACACCGTTCTCATTTCTGTACTCACATCGTACTCGTGTCCAATGGTCCCTTTAAGCTGCGGGGCCACGCAGACGCCGCGCGCAGCCGTTTTGAGTACCGCGCAGCAAATTTCCATATAAGTGTGTGTTTGTGTTTATGGGCTGAAAAACTTTGCACACAATTGTATGATCTTGCACACGAACCAACAAACCTTAGAGGGAATATTGCTCATGTCCCTAATCACATCGTACTCGTGTCCCTAATCACATCGTAATCATGTCTCTAATCACATCATAATCATGTCTCTAATCACATCGTAATCATGTCTCAAATCACATCGTATTCATGTCTCTAATTACACCGCACTTGTGTCTCTAATCACATCATAATCATATTTATAATCACATATTTCTAATATCACGGTTCACCATATCGATGTTTCTAGTTTAAGTGACAGTTCGCGGACGTTCGTGAAAGTTCGTGGAAGTTCGTGAAAGTTCTGGAAGTTCCAACCATGATAGAAATTGAACACACACAAAAATTGGATGTTGTTTGTTTTGCTTTATGTGTGACCTGATTGCCTCGGTCAAGGAATGCTTAAGGTAACGCCATCCAATCTAACGGTTCAAGCCTTGAGTGGTTGATTATGCAATCCTGTTACCATCCACTAGAGAGCGTGGCGGTCCATGTAAACTGAAATTTTCCCAGCACTGTCTGGTGAGCTTCTCCCGTTTGCGGTGATGTGGCCGAACGCCTCTAGGCCAGGGAGCCACATGGGATTTTGCCTCTTCGTGGCGTGGACGACTAGTAAGGGGGGGGGGGCAAGTCCCCAAGCTAAAAAATCCTGAAGCTCGCATGACCTTCCTACGCAACGGAAGGCCCACCCTAACATGATTACTAGTTGCCGTTGATGGGTATGAGGCAATAGGTGGCCGCCCAAACCCTTGCCAATGATTAAAAAGACGCGGCCCTGAGAAAGCCGCCCCTAGGCGACCGTTTCGTCCCCGCTATGTCCCGAACGGACAGCTCCCTGGGCGGTGGGGAGTGGTAACGCAACACCACCTCTCCGGAGAGGAAGTAAAGCCGTCCTGACCCATAGGAGAGTGGACTGCGGACGCTTTAAACGCAGCGTTTTCGGTCGACCGGACGTCCCTCAGAACCAGGAGGGAGGTTCCTGGCGCTTCCGCGCGGTCTGGAGCTTCGCCTCTGGCCCATGTGGGGGAGTGCCCGGGGTGGGGGTATTATGAGTGCAAACTTGACGACCCACCGACACCATCTCCACAGTGACGGTATCAGTGAGTTTCTCCACTTGAATTGTTTTCATTGCTGGTTGCTTACTTGATCTGTCCTAACTTTATTTTACATCGACTCCGTAGATCTTACACCACTTTAGATGTGTGACGTAAATGACCCGGGGGAGAGGGACGGGTCACAGTCCAGAGTATTGATTTCTCCCCGCCCCCCACTCCCATCCCATTCCCCATCAACTATCTAGAGAGAAAGATTGCTCAATACTGTACGTGGGTGCAAATAGTGGGAGAAAAACTAACACGATAATATATTTGTATACGGACAACAGTGACGTCTCAAAGTTAAACAGATGCTGACGCTTGTGTCGCAAGTTACCTGGCGGTGCTCAGAGGACGGCATTTACACCTGTCACTGGATGGGTTTGGTGTCAGCAGAGATGTTTGGTTTTCGGGACTATTATTGGTGTCAACAGAGATGTTTGATGTGCAGGACAATTATTGGTGTCAACAGAGGTGTTTGGTGTACAGTATAATTTTTGCGTTTATTAAATAGTGTGTGGGAGATTTCTTAGGTTTCATACAAAGTTAGTGAGAGCAACTGCATAATTTTGACACTAAAAATATGTTTTAAAAAAAAACAGAAAATACAGACAAAAACTTGATAAAACACATAAAAATAATTGTTTCCATAAGGCTTGATTTGATTACATCAGCTGAACTGAATCATGGAGTTTGTCATGTCAGATGATTATATTTGATGGATTGAATCATAGAGTTTGCTATGTCAGATGATTATATAAACTGGACTGAATCATAGAGTTTGCTATGGCAGATGATTATATCAACTGGACTGAATCATAGAGTTTGCTATGTCAGATGATTATATCAACTGGACTGAATCATAGAGTTTGCTATGTCAGATGATTATATCAACTGGACTGAATCATAGAGTTTGCTATGTCAGATGACTATATCAACTGGACTGAATCATAGAGTTTGCTATGTCAGATGATTATATCAGATGGACTGAAGCGTGACATTTGGCGGGTATGACAGAAAGTTATGAGAGATTTGGAGTGGCTTATTAAAATCCGACATGGCTTTCTTTCAGTTTTAAAACAGTGATCAGACTGGAAACAGAGACCCTTTGAAAGCATGACTTTGCCGAGAATACATGCACATTATGGCGGCATGTTATTTATTTATTGCTTATAGGAAAAATAAATTCTTCTTGAGGCACGTGATAGGGATCATCAGATCCACAACTTGTTACAGGAAGTCGACCTTCACCCAGCACGTGTTATGGCGAAACAGCTGCAGGCATAATCTCAAAGCCATTAGGTTTACACGCCGCCGGCATAATCTCAAAGCCATTAGGTTTACACAGAGATGATGAAGAGTTATCTGTCTTGGAGTGCTCTTCACAACCGACTACAACCGAAGGTACAACAGTAAACATTGGGATGTGTATCTTTGACAGTGGGCCACTTCCAGGAGCGTCATTTCAGATTTTGTTCAAGTGTGTGTGTGTGGGGGAGGGGGTGGGGCAAAAACCAAAGCATGGTCGGCTTGTTTAGTTGTTTATTACTGGGGGTGCCACAGTACATAGGAATTTAAATAAATCCTAAACATTCGGGCGGGTGGGGGAGGGGAGGGGAGGGGGGAGGAATGACTTTACTTTTATCTAACATTATCATTTTGTTTTATTTGCTTCTCCTCACTAAGTCCATTTTTTTTCCTAACACATCAATGTCGTGTGCTTAGTTGTAAAAGTAAGTAGTGGTTGCAATGGGGGGGGGGGGGGTTGGGGATATCTAGTCATCTATCTAGTCATCTATCTAGTCATCTATCTAGTCATCTATCTAGTCATCTATCTAGTCATCTATCTAGTCATCTATCTAGTCATCTATCTAGTCATCTATCTAGTCATCTATCTAGTCATCTATCTAGTCATCTATCTAGTCATCTATCTAGTCATCTATCTAGTCATCTATCTAGCCATCTATCTAGTCATCTATCTAGTCAGCCAGAACGATCACCGCGCATGGGTGATAACCTGATATGACGTCATGGGATGATAGAACGCCGTGTTTGTTTGGACTGTTGGAGCTAAGCGATGGTACTTCCTTGGCGGGGAAAGTCCCTGCCTCCCAGGTCCAAAGTTGCCATGAGAAAATAATGACAAACCAACGACTTGCACGTTTAGCACAGGAAGTCACCCAGGTGTGGTATTTCTATCATGCTTTCAAATGACGTATCATGCTTTCAAATGACGTTTCATGCTTTTTTTTTTTTTTTTAAAGGCAGTAGTTGGTGAAGAAATCTGTAGACGAATGTTCACAGCAAACTCGATGTTCACTATAGGAACTCTTCTCACCGGTAAATGATATTCACTAGGAACTCTTCTCACCGGTAAATGATATTCACTAGGAACTCTTCTCACCGGTAAATGATATTCACTAGGAACTCTTCTCACCAGTAAATGATATTCACTAGGAACTCTTCTCACCAGTAAATGATATTCGCTAGGAACTCTTCTCACCAGTAAATGATATTCACTAGGAACTCTTCTCACCAGTAAATGATATTCGCTAGGAACTCTTCTCACCAGTAAATGATATTCACTAGGAACTCTTCTCACCAGTAAATGATATTCACTAGGAACTCTTCTCACCAGTAAATGATATTCACTAGGAACTCTTCTCACCAGTAAATGATATTCACTAGGAACTCTTCTCACCAGTAAATGATATTCACTAGGAACTCTTCTCACCAGGAAATGACATTCTCTTGGAACTCTTCTCACCAGTAAATGATATTCTCTTGGAACTCTTCTCACCAGTAAATGATATTCTCTTGGAACTCTTCTCACCAGTAAATGATATTCACTAGGAACTCTTCTCACCAGTAAATGATATTCACTAGGAACACTTCTCACCAGTGAAGGATATTCTCTAGGAACACATCTCAACAGAAAGTGATATTCATTAGGAACTCTTCTCACCAGTAATTGATTTTCTCTTGGACCTAACATGCTGCTTTCTTTAGGCAGAGAGAGAGTGTCCAGCATCTATTTACTGTTCTCCTGCCATTCTCTTCTTAAACCATAATCTTCTTTCCACAGAAATTCCATATTTTTCTTATGCTCGATATGTTCCACCAAGTTACAGCGCTTCTCGTGAAGAAACAATCTTGAGGCCTCTTGGTTGGTCACCACTTTTTCAAGAGTAAATCTTTGTTAGTACACGGATGTACTCATGGCCAAGTAAGTATTCTGATGGACAAGTAAGTACTCTGATGGCCATGTTATTACTCTGATGGCCATGTTAGTATTCTGATGGCCAGGTAAGTACTCTGATGGCCAATTAATTACTTTTATGGCCAAGTAAGCACTTTGATAGCCAAGTAAGTACTCTGATGGCCACGCTAACGCTCTGATGGCCAAGTAAGGCCTCTCATGGCCAAGTAAGTACTCCGATGGCCTAGTAAGTATTCTGATGGCCATGTAAGTACTCTGATGGCCATGTTAGTACCCTTATGGCCAAGTAAGTACTCTGATGGCCATGTAAGTACTGTGACGACCAAGTACACGTCGATCGACCGGGAAGGTGAATATTGTAATCGCGTCTCATGGGAGATAAATCTGTGCCAGGAAATGGGCAGTTGATGACGGTAACAGAATTAGCCTGGACTCGGAGTCAGTGCTTGACAAATTTGATTCTGATCGCTCGCGCTAGATCCCCAAGCCCGTGAAGACAAAATACAAGACGAGGCGGGAGCGAAGGGACTTAGGCCGGTTAAGGTTGGATGTAACACATGTCGGCCAGCTGGTGAAGAAAATCAGTAAAATAAGGTATGGGGAAACACCAACCCCCCCCCCCCCCGAAAAAAAAGAAGAAAAAAAAAGGAACGCAACAAAACGACGAACATGTCGGCAGGAAGCCTTCGTCAACGAACAGACAACAGAAAAAAACAGAATCAAATTAAAAATTAGCACTTAGCCGAGAATAGTATCCGAGAAGGCAGCAAACGTATTGTGAAGATGAATATTGGGACTAGGCTCCAAGAATTGTTTTTCTTCAAATTTTATCAGTATGTATTTTTTCTTTAATATGATCGTATCATTGAAAAAAAAAATTGTAAGCATCTCTCATCTTTCAAAACAAAGCAGTGCAGTGCAACATATCGAATGAATAGGCCCGGTACACAATAGTCGTATGAATAAATCTAGTACGAAATTGTGTTAATAGACCCGGTACACAATAGTCGTATGAATAAATCTAGTACGAAATTGTGTCAAGAGACCCGGTACAACATCGTAGTATGAATAGACGCGGTACAAACTTCTGCATAAATAGACCCGTACACCATCGTCGTATAAATAGATCCGAGACCACATAGTCTTATGAGTAGACCCGGTACAGCTTTGCCGTATGTTAGATCCGGTACAACGTCATCTTTTTGATAGCCCCATACAACATTCTGTTAAGAATAGATGTCCCATAATCTTTCACAGCTCGTCCCCTTTTGATAATCCAACAATAGGAGGGTAATTCCTATTGTTGGATTATCCAACAAATGAACATGTAACAACTGAACTCGGGACTATTAATATGTGTATCTGTGTATTGTTCTGTGTATTGGACCATCAACGTATGGATGTAATATTTGTTTTATTTAAAGATACTCATCTCCATTAAGTAATTTTACATAATAGGGCTATTCTGGATAAAATGAGACATTTTTTTAAAAAAATGTTCTATATTTAGTTCATGTTTTGTTCAGCGCTCCAAGAGTCGGGATGTTCTATCTGCCACACCGCATCCCAAAGATCTCAAAGATGTTTTGTGTCCTACATACAAAAAATCACATCAACAAACAAAAAAAAAAAAAAAAACTATTGTGTGTCCTGCAGTCAACATATCCAAATAATAAGATCAAAGACGTTCTTCGCCCTACATATTACACATCCCAAGAAAATCAAAGACGTTATGATGTGGCGTCATCAACACGTCTGCCGACAAAGGGGACGATCCACTCAACTATTCGCTGATCAAATGAGCTGTGTCAGGAATTAGGAAGCTTTCATCTAATCCGTTCACATTGTTGGACTTGCCCCTTCTCGGCTCCCCCATCACAGAGGTCACGTGGGGGGGGGGTGTTAACAGGATTACTGGAGCTCGTGGCCCACATCACAGGATTAGCTAGGGGCCAATACAAATTTATTTTGAAGATATTTAAATAAAACAAAATAATAAAAAAAAACAGATCAGAAATGTAAAGGTCATAGCGTTGGGGAACTTGCAGAGGTTAACTGCTTAAAAATCAATTCTGTGTTTTCGTTAGTGTACATTAAAGTGAAAGGGCATGTGCAGAGTAGATGAGTTTAGTAGGACACTGGCAATGTACAGAATTGTAGTATGACTCTTATATTGTACATCACTGTAGGTGGGCACTGTCGGTGTACACTGCTGTGGGCACTGGGAGTGTGCATAGCTTTAACTGGGCGCTGTCGGTGTACACTGCTGTGGGCACTGGGAGTGTGCATAGCTTCAACTGGGCACTGTCGGTGTACACTGCTGTGGGCACTGGGAGTGTGCATAGCTTTAACTGGGCACTGTCGGTGTACACTGCTGTGGGCACTGGGAGTGTGCATAGCTTCAACTGGGCACTGTCGGTGTACACTGCTGTGGGCACTGGGAGTGTGCATAGCTTCAACTGGGCACTGTCGGTGTACACTGCTGTGGGCACTGGGAGTGTGCATAGCCTTAACTGGGCACTGTCGGTGTACACTGCTGTGGGCACTGGGAGTGTGCATAGTTTCAACTGGGCACTGTCGGTGTACACTGCTGTGGGCACTGGGAGTGTGCATAGCTTCAACTGGGCACTGTCGGTGTACACTGCTGTGGGCACTGGGAGTGTGCATAGCTTTAACTGGGCGCTGTCGGTGTACACTGCTGTGGGCACTGGGAGTGTGCATAGCTTTAACTGGGCGCTGTCGGTGTACACGTACGTGTAGTTCTGCAAAGATAATCGTTGTACCAATTCGAGTGATTCCATTGATGAGAAGAGTTCCTACAGATATCATTTAATGACGAGAAGAATTCCAAGAGAATATCATGTACTGGTGAGAAGAGTTACAAGAGAATAGTCTTCATTCTGAACCCCAGATCAGATCATCTACGATCAAGAATGCAGCAGATATGTTTTGGGCTGTTCAACCCAAGAGTCTACTATCAGCTAGTGAAGAAGAGTTATTGGTGTCCGATCCAAAATTTACCTATTTCTATGTTGAATTATCAGAAGATGAGCTTTTAAAAGAAATATTAAGGCTTACAAGACACCTAAAGGCAGCTGATATTGAATTGCACAAAGTCATGGAGTGGTCAGTATTTGATGTCTTCAAATTCATAGCTGAATGAGACTTGCTAGAATCTCTTCCAGTACTCTCGCTAAGCCGTCAATTGTTTCTTACGATCTGTATGTCTGAGGCTTCATGTAAGCGGAGCTTTTCAAAACTAAGGCTTATCAAGAACTATATACGATTCACCATGGGATAGTCAAGACTTTTTGATCTTGCGCTAATATAAATTAAAATAGATACGGTGAATGATATTGATTTTGCTCAAGCGATTGACTGGTCTGCAGCTTTGAAAACCAGGAAAACAAAAATTGTTAATAAAGTAAATTTAATGTAAATTTAATGTAAAAATAACGATTTACGTAACGCTGTTACAGTTCTTAAATACATTTACCTTTGACCTCCTGAACTTCGAGTTTTTGGTTTTGTTTCTTGTCATTGTTATACTGTGGACTTATTTTAACAAGGAGAAATCAATCGTCGAAGTAAGAGGGGATGGGGGGGGGGCGCACCATGATTTTACCGCACCGGGTGACACCAACCCTAGCTACGCCACTGCAGTGGGGCACGATGGTCACATTTCTTTGCTAATAACTAGAACACAAAAATCTACTCCCACTCCGGCCACCACGACAGGCAGACGCCAAGCATAGATTTAAATTCGTACCCATATCCCGAAATCAATTTCAGCCCCAAACAGCCTCATTTTCAACCTCAGGGTAACTGTGTGTCGAGACAGATCAATGTTATTTAACCGGACAGCTGAGTTCCTATCAGCCTTCAGTCGCAGCACTATTTTATCTCTCGCCTCGCCCTCACATGGGATTGTGTATATAAACTCGCTTTTAGAGGCAGCATTGACACGGGTAAATATTGGAGAGGGATCGGGGTGGGGGGGGGGGGGGAGAACCTGACAAGCATGTGAAAGTGTTGTAACCAGGGGCCGTTTAAGGACTTGTGTAGCCCATTATTACAGATTCTGGAGGGGGAGGGGGAGAGTTTGGAATGAGATACATACCTAGCTATCAACGTCCTCTTCACGACCAATCGCAAATCCCAGCTCTAATTCTAACATAAAACAAAATAATGTGCAACCCACATTAAACGCATGCCACATGAAACACATGCCACATGAAACACATGCCACATGAAACAGTCAACAGTAAAATATCGATGAAATTACGAACGGCTGACCACCTGTAGTTTCCTTGATGAGAGGAACACTATTAATTATATATTATATATTGAGAAACAATATGAAGCCGGCGCGAATATAGGTCATGTGTTATCACTGCATCTTTGCCAGGATCACTAATCAGAGATTCTGGTCTCACTGTGGTGGGGGAGGATGCCCCGGGTTGCCATGGCAACTCGTCGTTTTGTTTCAGCAGATAATCACCGTTGTGTACAGAGGGGGGGGGCGAATAATTCGTGCAGTGGTCTCCCCTTCCGTTCACATGTTATTCCTTTAATGTACGCTAATGTGAGTCCCGGAGATGACTCGGTCATTTTGACATCAAGAAATATTACCTGGCAAAGCACAAACCGGATCTCTACGGCCTAGTGTCCATAGGCGCCTTGTCACATAAAGGCAATTAGATCTCTTGTGTTTATGACGTGGACCAGACAGTTGTTTTAGTTTATTTACCCTACAGGTGAAACGCAGGTGAGATAATCCATCATTACCCGCCAGGCTTAAATGCAGGCGATCGTCCTGCTTGTTTGAACAAACAATCTCATCAGCTGCCCAGCGGTTTTCATTCTTTTGGGGTCGAACGACCCCTTCACGGGGGTCGCCTAAAACCATCGGGAAACACATTTCTCGACAGTTATGAAGTGGCTACGAAAATCATTTAGTGGTTTGGGGGGCCGCCACAACGTGAAGAGCTGTATTAAAGGGTCGCGGCATTCGGAAGGTTGAGAACCGCTGCATCAGCTTAACCTCGTAGCGGAAGGGTAAAACAACTTATCATGCATAAGATGAATGACTTGTTTAACACATGGATAAGATGAATGACTTGTTTAACACATGCATAAGATGAATGACTTGTTTAACACATGCATAAGATGAATGACTTGTTTAACACATGGATAAGATGAATGACTTGTTTAACACATGGATAAGATGAATGACTTGTTTAACACATGGATAAGATGAATGACTTGTTTAACACATGGATAAGATGAATGACTTGTTTAACACATGGATAAGATGAATGACTTGTTTAACAAATGGATAAGATGAATGACTTGTTTAACACATGGATAAGATGAATGACTTGTTTAACAAATGGATAAGATGAATGACTTGTTTAACACATGGATAAGATGAATGACTTGTTTAACACATGGATAAGATGAATGACTTGTTTAACACATGGATAAGATGAATGACTTGTTTAACAAATGGATAAGATGAATGACTTGTTTAACACATGGATAAGATGAATGACTTGTTTAACAAATGGATAAGATGAATGACTTGTTTAACACATGGATAAGATGAATGACTTGTTTAACACATGGATAAGATGAATAGCTTGTTTAACACATGGATAAGATGAATGACTTGTTTAACAAATGGATAAGATGAATGACTTGTTTAACAAATGGATAAGATGAATGACTTGTTTAACAAATGGATAAGATGAATGACTTGTTTAACAAATGGATAAGATGAATGACTTGTTTAACAAATGGATAAGATGAATGACTTGTTTAACACATGGATAAGATGAATGACTTGTTTAACACATGGATAAGATGAATGACTTGTTTAACACATGGATAAGATGAATGACTTGTTTAACAAATGCACACGATCAATGACTTGATTAGCACACGTAAAAAATGAATGACTTGTTTAACACATGGAAATGATGAATGACTTGTTAAACAGAGGTACAAGACATTAGTATTGTTCAGTCTTCCCACGGGATGATTACCAAGTACCAGGGCAGCTTTCGACTTGATCAATAGCCTTGCCTTGAGTAGTAGCATTGACTTAAGTAGTAGCCTTGACTTGAGTCGTAGCCTTGACTTGAGTAGTAGCCTTGACTTGAGTAGTACCCTTGACTTGAGTAGTAGCCTTGACTTGAGTAGTAACCTTGACTTGATTAGTAGCCTTGACTTGAGTAGTAGCCTTGACTTGAGTAGTAGCCTTGACTTCAGTAGTAGCCTTTACTTGATTAGTAGCATTTTGAACACCAGTGACTTGTACATACAGCATATTGAACACCAGTGACTTGTGCATACAGCATATTGAACACCAGTGACTTTGACATACACCAAATGGCAAGAGTTGTTTTATTTTATTTCAACCAACTACAACAAATCTGTGCCATGGAGAGTGCTGCATTTAATCTATTGTATTTCTCATCAGAAGTGGCATTTTTCTTTGTTGAAAGATCTGAAGCTCCGTCCCTTGTGCTTCTTTTAACACTTAACACATAAAAAAATCAAAGCTCTCTGTCCTTCGAATCAATTCCCAGTACACCGAGCTGAACGAGTCGGGCGATGCGAGCCTGAGCTGACATGACACCTCTGACCACAGCTTAAACGTCCCATCTCTGAAGTCATATTACATCTCCTAATCTCTGAAGTCAGATTACACCTCCTATCTCTGAAGTCATATTACACCTCCTATCTCTGTAGTCAGATTACACCTCCTAATCTCTGAAGTCAGATTACACCTCCTATCTCTGAAGTCAGATTACACCTCCTATCTCTGAAGTCAGATTACACCTCCTAATCTCTGAAGTCATATTACACCTCCTATCTCTGAAGTCAGATTACACCTCCTATCTCTGAAGTCAGATTATACCTCCTAATCTCTGAAGTCAGATTACACCTCCTATCTCTGAGGCTCAGATAGCACATTCTATCAGCTCTGACCCCAAGATTACACATTCAATCTGTCAACCCATGTTACACATCCTATCCCTGAAGTCAGATTACACGTTCTATCTCTGACCCCCGGATTACACATTCCGGCTCTGCCCCCCCCCCCCGCTTACAGACCCTTTCTCTAAACATTGCAAAATTACCGACGTGAAATGTAATTACAACAACAACCCAAGAGCTACTTTTTTTTTTCCTTTTCTTTTTTTGAACCATTTATCCATCTATTCCTCGCCTTTTGGCTGGGTCATTATTTTTTCTCTTTCAAATGATTTTTTTTTTAGACAGTTCACTTGAATGTCTCACGCATGCCTGTAAGATGACTTAAAGCAGAAGTGAAATTAAACAAAAAAACTTAATTGCAGCGTTAATGTCCCTGGGCTTGGGTGAACTACTCCGGGCATTTAGGAAAGCAATTTAGAGTGGAAACAAACTCAAGTATGGGCTCAATGGTGTCTAATTGTTTGTGATAAGTGATTGTACTCAAAGGACATTTCTGCTACATTCATTTATCGCGCGGACATTGTCATTTATCATATGGACATTGATATTAATTATATGGACATTTCTGTTTATTAAATGGACATTGATATTTGATTATATGGACATTGGTATTTATCATATGGACATCAATATTTATTAAATTGGCATTGTTATTTATCATAGGGACATTGATATTAATATTATATGGACATTGATATTAATTATCTTTCCATCTTCCAAATCCTTCAACGAATTTGACGGCAGTCTACTTTCAAGGTCATTAGCTTTTCGAATTCCCCTTCCCCCCCCCCCCCCCCCCCCCGCCCCCACCTTTCCTTTCTGTCTGACATTGTGTTTGATGTTGTCTTGTTCTTTTATTATTTCTGTCGTTTTCTTTAATGCCGTCTCTTCATTGTCTGTGTGCATTTTATTTTTTTTTAAACTACCGTACATCACTTAATCTATTTAAGTTTTCGTCTCTCAGAAAAGATTTTATATCAAAGTTAATCCTTGCACCAGATGACTCCGGTTCCTATCAAAGCATTAATGAATCAGAGCAACATTTTAGCTCCCTTAGAATGTCCGCAAACAAGGCCAAGGAAACACTGTTGTCCTAATGCTCTGACAAGATAAGATTCTTTTATTGATCAAAACAAATGGAAATGCTTTTTGATTGCATTTTACATTTTCAGCAGATAAATAAAACATTTTGAACACGAGACATCCACATTAAATTATTTCACTAGTGGAAAAAAAACAAAAAAAAAAAACAAACAGCCATTCAGTGAATTCTCTTAGCCATATCAGGGACTTGTTAGTTCTTATTAAGATTGTGACTTCAAGGAGAACACGTTGAATGCCAGACTTTGGAAGTCTTAGTTTTCATGGATTACATCCAAAAGTCTCTCAATAGCCCCCAGCTTGTTAGCATTAGGTAGAATGTAGGTCAGGATGATACAGATTTGGGGGAACTCCCTGGGCAGTTAAAATAGCCTTAACGTAAGGGATGCAGAGTAGTTCTACGGCAGGTGTGCAAGCTGCATGTTTCACCATACTGTTGTTGATGCTACATGTTTCACCATACTGTTGTTGATGCTACATGTTTCACCGTGCTGTTGTTGATGCTACATGTTTCACCATACTGTTATTGATGCTACATGTTTCACCATACTGTTGTTGATGCTACATGTTTCACCATACTGTTGTTGATGCTACATGTTTCACCGTGCTGTTGTTGATGCTACATGTTTCACCATACTGTTGTTGATGCTACATGTTTCACCATACTGTTGTTGATGCTACATGTTTCACCATACTGTTGTTGATGCTACATGTTTCACCATACTGTTGTTGATGCTACATGTTTCACCATACTGTTATTGATGCTACATGTTTCACCGTACTGTTGTTGATGCTACATGTTTCACCATACTGTTGTTGATGCTACATGTTTCACCATACTGTTGTTGATGCTACATGTTTCACCATACTGTTGTTGATGCTACATGTTTCACCGTGCTGTTGTTGATGCTACATGTTTCACCGTGCTGTTGTTGATGCTACATGTTTCACCGTACTGTTGTTGATGCTACATGTTTCGCCATGCTGTTGTTGATGCCACATGTTTCACCATACTGTTGTTGATGCTACATGTTTCACCATGCTGTTGTTGATGCTACATGTTTCACCATACTGTTATTGATGCTACATGTTTCACCATACTGTTGTTGATGCTACATGTTTCACCATACTGTTGTTGATGCTACATGTTTCACCATACTGTTGTTGATGCTACATGTTTCACCATACTGTTGTTGATGCTACATGTTTCCCCATACTGTTGTTGATGCTACGTGTTTCACCGTACTGTTGTTGATGCTGCATGTTTCACCGTGCTGTTGTTGATGCTACATGTTTCACCATACTGTTGTTGATGCTACAGTAGTTTTTGTTAACATATATTGCCAACCCCCACCCCCCCCCCTTTCCTTGGATTTGCCGCTGTCGGTTGTTCAATCGGCACAGAAAGTGTTCAATTCGTCCAGTGCCACTGCTGAATCTGGCTAAACATTTTCGTTAAGTTGTGTTTCTTTCAGGCATATTAAAGAGATATTATTTATTCCGTATATTACTTTCATATTTTCTATCAACTATCTTTTTTTTTTCTATTCTTTTGATCTAACCCAAAATGTCCAATGTTCGCTGGAAAGATCTTATAAACTTGGAAAGACCACTTCGCCTCTCCTGTCAATCGTTGCCAGCTAGTTAATTAAACCTCCCCCCCCCCCCGCGCCACCCCAGATCCACCCCTGCACCCCAGCGCATCTCTCAGACCAGGTTTAATTTATCCGTCCATATTTCCGTTAGTATTGACACCAATTTTTCCCCTTCACGTCACTTTAGTCTCAACGGCCACGTCATTCTGTCAAGACGGCGCCAAACGAAACGGCGCGAAATGAAGCGGAGTTAATCCTTGCAGCAACCAGCGCCGTCATGTCATTGGCTAAGTTCAAACTTTCACCAGAGGGTTCTTAACTATTTAAAACCGGGGACAATGGCTGTATTCAAATAATCAATGAAGGACTGCGTTCACGCTTGGGCGAAGGAAGTAGTTCGAACAACGCAGAAGTCGATCAACTTCCCACAAACAAAAATGAAAGGTCTGGTTTCAAAATGGGTTTATTCAGTGGAACGTTTATAGTTTATATTGACCTATGGAATGAGTCGAAAGTAAACGATACTTTCTAGCGATCCTCAAGCTTCCAGGGGTACCAACTTTGCATTCTTAAAGGGTTGGGGGTGGGGGCTCCAGATGAGTCCTCGGCCTGCGCCTTATTATCTCGGGGATCCTCAAATTAACGTACATTTAATTCCTTTATTTTTTTTCTGGTAATTACCAATGGCCGGAAGTCATGGATGAAGTTTGATGAGCTAATTAAAATACATGACATTATGGCTAAGTTAAATACATGGGATTATGGCTAAGTTAAGTACGTGACATTATTGCTAAGTTAAATATTTGACATTATTGCTATGTTAAATTCATGACATGATTTCTAAGATAAATGCGTGACATCATTGCTAAGTTAAATGGAAATCAATATATTTTTTCAAAATATTTATGGGGCTAGCGGATTTGTGTGTGTGTTGGGGGGGGGGGGTTTGAATGTAATGCCAATGAAAGTCAGTGAGACGGGGAACATTTGAGGTGACGTCAGGGGGACTGGGAACATTTGAGGGGACGTCAGGGAGACTGGGAACATTTGAGGTGACGTCAGGGAGACTGGGAACATTTGAGGTGACGTCAGGGAGACTGGGAACATTTGAGGTGACGTCAG
>CAXITT010000272.1:943011-973304 GCA_964033795.1 Lymnaea stagnalis
GCCTTATGACCTACAGCACACTCGCCTTATGACCTACAGGACACTCGCCTTATGACCTACAGGACACTCGCCTTATGACCTACAGGACACTCGCCTTATGACCTACAAGACACTCGCCTTATGATCTACAGGACACTCGCCTTATGGCCTACAGGACACGCGCCTTATGACCTACAGGACACTCGCCTTATGACCTACAGGACACTCGCCTTATGACCTTCAGGACACTCGCCTTATGACCTACAGGACAGTCGCCTTATGACCTACAGGACTCTCGCCTTATCGTCTGCCATCAAGCCACATGATGAGTCAGTGGTGTTATGTTCAATGAAATGGCCTAGCATCTGAAACGGTGGCACACTTGATAGCGGTGTGCCCCGCACTGAGGGGTGGAAGGCCTTAACTTCCGCATACTATATCACGGTCTATTATTTGATTCTGAATAAAATTGAAAAATATGGTACATACATTGAGATCTGTACCTATATATGCCCCATAAGACAAGTATCTAGATTTGTATTTATGTATATACCTTCCATATGGTATGTATCTAGACATTTGTCTATGTCTTTGTGCTCAAATTTGTATTTATCACAACATTTCTTTTTGCGTTATAATCCATATGTTATATATCTATCTCCCTATTTATAGTTATTGCTCTATGCTTATATGCTCCATATGGTAGATATCTAGACCAAATCTCTTGCTCTCGGTCCATACTTTCCAAATCAACATGAGCACAATTTCAAAACAGAACATGGGATGGTTTGATTAACTATTGATAGAAATATGACTATTTGAATCTTGATGTACTCTCTGCTGTTTGACTTCCTGACAACCTACATCATGTGTGCTGTTGACACCCTGACATGGCAGACGATATCATCTCTGCTGTTTAACATCCTGGCAAACCATATGGTGTCTGAGGTTTGACATCCTGACATGGCAGCCGATATCATCTCTGCTGTTTAACATCCTGGCAAACCATATGGTGTCTGAGGTTTGACATCCTGACATGGCAGCCGATATCACCTCTGCTGTTTAACATCCTGGCAAACCATATGGTGTCTGAGGTTTGACACCCTGACATGGCAGCCGATATCATCTCTGCTGTTTAACATCCTGGCAAACCATATGGTGTCTGAGGTTTGACACCCTGACATGGCAGCCGATATCATCTCTGCTGTTTAACATCCTGGCAAACCATATGGTGTCTGAGGTTTGACGCCCCGTTTACCGGCAACCTACGCCTACAGCAGCTGAATGATCGCAACATGGACAGCCGTTTGGCACCGACCAGTGCCCAGTCCACCATTGGACCAAACCCTTAACTAGCGTCACGCCGGATTGGTGTCAGTGGTCACATGCTATGGGATCATCTGCAGTGAACGGCCGTCAACGGACGGGATACTACTGTATGACACTGGTCACTATGGCTACTCATAGTCGTCCCAGTGACTGAAACATGAGTCAGAATAATTGGAACACATGTTAGAACAAATCGGAACACGAGTTAGAACAAATCGGAACATAAAATAGAACAAATAGGAACATGAGTTAAAATAAATTGGAACATATGTTAGAACAAATTGGAAACTATGTTACAACAACTGGAACATATGTTAGAACAAATTGGAACATGAGTTAAAATAAATTGGAAAATATGTTAAAACAAAGTTCAAACTATGTTAGAACAAATTGGAATCTATGTTAGAACAAATTATAATATATGTTAGAATAAATTGGAACATATGTTAGAGCACATTGCAAGAAAGAAGGATTGTGGGTCATGACGTGAGGGAAGTGGTGATTGTGGGACATGAATGCAGAAATGCAGTGATTATGGGACAGTAATGCATAAGAGCAGTCATTGTGAAACATGATTGTGGAAGAGGATTGATTGTTGGTCATGATTGTAGAAGAGCGGTGATTGAGTCCTAGCTGTTCAAGATATCATGGACCTCTGAGATGTTAAATTTCTAGTGTGTTTGTTTCTTCACGGTGTATGTAAAAATAATTCACTTCACCGTTCAACTGAAGTCTAACTAATTCACTTCGCCGTTCAACTGAAGTCTAACTAGTTCACTTCTATATTATTGAACTTAAGTCTAACTTAGTCCCTTTAACATGGCACCAGTTCTAACTACAATCTAACTAGATGGTTCTCTATCCCTGATTTTATCTGATTTCTGCTATGTGTGGAATTTCAGCATATAATAATTTGAAAATACAATTGTTTACATGTCATAATAATTTTTTTTTAAATGCTTCCATTTTGTAGCAAATATTTGTACAGTAAAGGGATTCTGTTGATATGTGTGGCTGAAGGCTGTAATTATTCTGATTGTACATCTCAGCCGGTCAATTCAAGCCGAGTTAGCTGCTCAACTACACCCGCTCTGTCTCTCTCTTGTTTTGTCAGGCTGCTATATTTATCCACAAAGACAAAAGAGTTCCATCGACCAACCAGCAGACGATGGAACAGGACGCCATTCAAAGATCAGGTCAGATAGATTTGTCCTTGGGACAAAGCACTTTAGTCTTCCGTCTTTCTCGGCTTGACCTTATAGTGATGAGGTGACGTGGGGGTATTGATGAGGTGGCCTGGGGTATTGATGAGGTGGCATGGGGTATTGGGGAGATGACATTGGATAATGATGAGTTTGCATGGGGTATTGATGATATGGTATGGGTTATTGATGAGATGGCATGGGATATTGATGAGTTTACATGGGGTATTGATGATATGGTATGGGTTATTGATGAGATGGCATGGGATATTGATGGGTTTACATGGGGTATTGATGAGATGACATGGGGTATTGATGAGTTTACATGGGGTATTGATGAGATGGCATGATGTATTGATGAGTTTGCATGGGGTATAGGGGTGTTGATGAGATGACGTGGGTATTGAGATTGCATTGGATATTAATGAGGTGACGTTGTTTTAATGATGATATGGTAGGTGTTATTGATGATTTGGCATGGGGTATTGATGACTTTGCACGGAGTATTGATGAGGCGGCATGGGGTATTGATGAGTTTACACATAGTATTGATGAGGTGACATGGGGTATTGATGACGTTGCACGGAGTATTGATGAGGTGGCATGGGGTATTGATGACTTTGCATGGAGTATTGATGAGGTCGCATGGGGTATTGATGAGTTTACACATAGTATTGATGAGGTGACATGGGGTATTGATGACGTTGCATGGAGTATTGATGAGGTGACATGGGGTATTGATGAGTTTACACGGAGTATTGATGAGGTGGCATGGGGTATTGTGACTTTGCACGGAGTATTGATGAGGTGGCATGGGGTATTGATGAGTTTACATGGGGTATTGATGAGGTGGCATGGGGTATTGATGAGTTTACATGGGGTATTGATGAGGTGGCATGGGGACTTGTTAGTTTCTAATCTGGAGCTTTTTACAAGTATCCAACGGTAGTAATCTCCCCATGACTGAAGCTTACAATTTCTACCCTGAGATTTATTGATGGTATAAACATATGATGTCTCATTGATGACATGCTTAAGAATTTATCGAAAACAAACCAGACCACCATATTCGAAGGTTTATGTGTCAGCTGCCTGAGATTTGAGTGCGTTGTTTCCAACAATGTACTATAAGATTTATCGGTCAAGGCTTTTGATTCGTTAGCATGATGGGTCGTTTAAAATTTAACAACGACCTTTTCAATTCAGAGATCGGCCAGACCTCAACGTGTGACACTGCAGCTGACCTGGCGCGGGGCCAGACGCCTGTCATTGCATCTAATCAATAACACAATCACCATAAATAAATACTGTAAAGAAACAAATTTATTTGTTCTTTGAACATATAAATGAACGCAATAAGAACAACAACAACAACGATTATAAACTTATTTAATAGTTGTTTATATGTTCGTTAAATCAACTGGGAATTATTTTTTTCCCCAAAAATTTGAATAAAGATGTTAACAAAAAAAATATGCTTTGATACACTCCAGTGGCCTCAGAAAATTAAAGAGCATGGTCGAATCTTGTCCGCGAACCGTGGATTTGTGATTCATAACATGAATTGCGCTCCTGAAACAGTATGGTCCATTTGACGTGAGAAACTTTTACATGTTTACAAAATTATGTTTTTGTTTTACATCTAAGCGTAGATTTGCCCTAATTTTTTTCCGTTCAAAGCTTTGAGATTTTCGACCAAGAAATGTTTTAATGTGATCTCATTTCTGTAGGAATGGCCAGACCCAGCTTCTCATAACCAAACGATCCAGAATGCGTCAATATTTCATATGACACGAATCAGTTTTCTTGTGAGGAGAAGGAAATATTATGGAAACTCATGTAAATTGTTCTTATATCCATGGCCTTCCACTCACAGCGTTCTCAATGAACTTGTCAAGTCCTTGGGGGTCTTGGGATGTGACAGAATCAATGATGTGTGTGTGTGTGTGTGTGCAACTGACGTGGGTCTCAAAAAAAAACAGTGGGGGAAGGGCTTGAATAGGTTGTTTCCTTAAAGAGCAATGTATAAAGATGGCAGCTATACACTAAGCATGGCAACTATACACCTAAGCATGACAGCTATACACCTAAGCATGACAGCTATACACCTAAGCATGACAGCTATACACCTAAGCATGACAGCTATACACCTAAGCATGACAGCTATACACCTAAGCATGACAGCTATACACCTAAGCATGACAGCTATACACCTAAGCATGACAGCTATACACCTAAGCATGACAGCTATACACCTAAGCATGACAGCTATACACCTAAGCATGACAGCTATACACCTAAGCATGACAGCTATACACCTAAGCATGACAGCTATACACCTCAGCATGACAGCTATACACCTAAGCATGACAGCTATACACCTCAGCATGACAGCTATACACCTAAGCATGACAGCTATGCACATAAGCATGACAGCTATACACCTAAGCATGACAGCTATACACCTCAGCATGACAGCTATACACCTAAGCATGACAGCTATACACCTCAGCATGACAGCTATACACCTAAGCATGACAGCTATACACCTAAGCATGACAGCTATACACCTAAGCATGACAGCTATACACCTAAGCATGACAGCTATACACCTAAGCATGACAGCTATACACCTAAGCATGACAGCTATACACCTCAGCATGACAGCTATACACCTAAGCATGACAGCTATACACCTAAGCATGACAGCTATACACCTCAGCATGACAGCTATACACCTAAGCAAGACAGCTATACACCTAAGCATGACAGCTATACACCTAAGCATGACAGCTATACACCTAAGCATGACAGCTATACACCTAAGCATGACAGCTATACAACTAAGCATGACAGCTATACACCTCAGCATGACAGCTATACACCTAAGCATGATAGCTATACACCTAAGCATGACAGCTATACACCTAAGCATGACAGCTATACACCTAAGCATGACAGCTATACACCTAAGCATGACAGCTATACACCTAAGCATGACAGCTATACACCTAAGCATAACAGCTATACACCTAAGCATGACAGCTATACACCTAAGCATGACAGCTATACACCTCAGCATGACAGCTATACACCTAAGCATGACAGCTATACACCTAAGCATGACAGCTATACACCTAAGCATGACAGCTATACACCTAAGCATGACAGCTATACGGTTCAGCATGACAGCTATACACCTAAGCATGACAGCTATGCACCTCAGCATGACAGCTATACACCTAAGCATGTCAGCTATACACCTAAGCATGACAGCTATACACCTCAGCATGACAGCTATACACCTAAGCATGACAGCTATACACCTAAGCATGACAGCTATACACCTCAGCATGACAGCTATACACCTCAGCATGACAGCTATACACCTCAGCATGACAGCTATACACCTCAGCATGACAGCTATACACCTAAGCATGACAGCTATACACCTCAGCATGACAGCTATACACCTAAGCAAGACAGCTATACACCTAAGCATGACAGCTATACACCTAAGCATGACAGATATACACCTAAGCATGACAGATATACACATAAGCATTGCAGCTATACACCTAAGCATGACAGCTATACACCTAAGCATGACTGCTATTAACCTAAGCATGACAGCTATACACCTAAGCATGACAGCTATGCACCTAAGCTATCTTTGAGCTACACAACTGGGGGTTTCTATTAGCTGTACACCATTAGTATGTTTGAGCTATACATTATATTATCTCTTTAGCTATACATCATATGTATCTTTTAGCTATACATCATGGGTATGTTTCAGCTACACACCATAGGTATGCTTTAGCTATAAATAATAGATATGTTTCAGTTATACATAATAGGTATCTTTAGCTACACATCATAGGTATGCTTTAGCCATAAATAGTGGGTATGTTTAGTTTAGAGACCGACCGAATTTCGGCTTCGGCTTCGGTTTCGGCGCCGAAAGTGTCCATTTTATCACTTTCGGCCAAGTTTCGGTTTCGGCCGAAACTGAAAAGTTAACTTTCGGCTTAATTTCGGTTTCGGCCGAAACTGAAAATTTAACTTTCGGTTTTTCTTCGGTTTCGGCCGAAATTGACTTAGACTTTCGGCCATCCGGCCGAAAGTGACTCAGGTTTTCGGTCAATTAAAACTCAGCAAAAGCTATTATATTTAACTACAAACTAAGCGATATTTAAGAACAAATTAAGCGATCTTTGTGAACAAACTAAACGATATTTAACAACAAACTAAATGACATTTATGAACAAACTAAACGATCTTTAAAACAAACTAAGTGATCTTTAAAAGCTATCTAAGCGATCTTTAATAACAAACTAAACGATCTTAAAGAACAAACTAAACTATTTTTAAGACCGAACTAAATAATCTTTAAGAACAAAACAAATGATCTTTAATAGTAAACTAAAAAATTTATAAGAATAAAATAAGCGATCTTTAACAGAAAACTAAATTTTCTTTAGTAACAAACTAAAAGATCTTTAACAACGAACTGAGCGATCTTTAACAACAAACTAAACGATCTTTAAGAACAAACTAAGCGATCTTTAAGAGCAAGCTAAACGATCTTTAATAACAAACTAAGCGATCTTTAAGAACAAACTAAACGATCTTTAACAACAAACTAAGGGATCTTTAAGAACAAACTAAACGATCTTTAACAAACAAACTAAACGATCTTTGACAACAAACTAAGCGATCTTTAAGAACAAACTAAACGATCTTTAACAATAAACTAAGTGATCTTTAACAACAAACTAAACGATCTTTAACAACAAACTAAACGTTCTTTAACAACAAACTAGACGATAACAACAAACTAAGCGATCTTTAAGAACAAACTAAACGATCTTTAACAATAAACTAAGTGATCTTTAACAACAAACTAAACGATCTTTAACAACAAACTAAACGTTCTTTAACAACAAACTAGACGATCTTTGACAACAAACTAAGCGATCTTTAAGAACAAACTAAACGATCTTTAACAACAAACTAAGCGATCTTTAACAACAAACTAAGCGATCTTTCAGAACAAATTAAGCGATCTTTAAGATTAAACTTTGCGATATTTTAGAACAAATTAAGCGATCTGTATGAACAAACTCACAGATTTTTAAGAACAAACTAACCGATCAATAACAACCAATTAAACGATCTTTAAAAACAAATTAAGCGATCTTTTAGAAGCACAATTTTTTGAGACCCGGTTTAAAAAAAATAATATTTTGCATTAATTTCCCCCCCCCCACCCCCCAATTTTTGCCAAATATTCTCCTACCATACTAATTTAAAAATAAGTTGTAAAGCAATTTAAATTAATTTTATATTAAAATGGTAAAATCCAAAGTATTCATTAGATAAGGGTCTCAAACGCAAATCATCAAAAGGGGGGAGGGGGGGCGCAGGAGGTAGTGTCTGAATGAGACTGGGTCGCATCAAGTAATCCACAAAAAAGCGATTACAACTGTTACAATCTGCTCAACCTTTATAAATAACAATACAATCATTAAGGGTTCTCAAGAACTAGGATTCACTTTCATCCACCTACTCACTGTTGCATTCAAAAATATATAGAAGCATTTAAAAAAATAATCAGAATTAGACTAGTCGGTGAGATTCGACTGAAACCGTCGCGGAGAGTCACGTTATAGATATGAGAATGGGTGAAACGGGCCGGCGCATTTACACTAAACTTTTCTGTCACGTAGCGGGCGCAAAATATCGTCTTGCGGGTCACAAATGGCTCGCGGGCCGCGAGTTTGAGAACCCTATATTAGATGTTTATTTATTCACGATTATCTCATTTTTTATAAAAAGAATGTAAATATTTATACTTTCCCACATCATTTTCGATGTATGCAGAGTGTATGTGGGAACGAATTTCAATATATCTTAACATTTCATTTTCGGTTTCGGCTTCGGTTTCGGCTTCGGCCGAAATTCATTTTTAACTTTCGGCCTTTTTTCGGTTTCGGCCGAAAGTCATTTTTAAACTTTCGGTCTTTTTTCGGTTTCGGCCGAAAGTCATTTTAAACTTTCGGCCTATTTTCGGCTTCGGGCGAAATCAGAAAATCACTTTCGGTCGGTCTCTAGTTTAGTTATACATAATAGGTATGTTTTAGCTATACTTCATAGGTACGTTTTAGCTATTAATAATAGGTATGTTTTAGCTGTACACCGAAGGTATGATTTAGCTTTAAATCATAGCTATTTTTAGCTGTACCCCATAGATAAGTTTCAGTTATACACCATAAGTATTGTTTGCTATACACTATTGGCAAGTGTTAACTAAGCCACATCATTAAGTCTACCTTGAAACAAAATTCTCCTTTTTCTTTTTTTTAACTCCCTTGCAAATCACTTAAAATTCCCAGTCCATCTGTGGATGTAATTTTTTAAAGTTGTTTTTTTTGTTTTTGTTTTTTTTTTAATGCTTGATCTATTACACAGCGTAACTGCTACTCTGAATGTTGGCTCGGCCAAGGGGAGGTAATTGCTGGCAAATAACGTCGATTGTTTCCCCATGTCGTTTAATTTGAAACAGACCGCAGAAGAACAACGCCGCTTCAGCTGGATTGGTTTGGAGGCTTTGGTTACCAATGGCAACGCAGTTCTAATTTTTTTTTTTTTTTTAACAACTTTACGCAGTAATTAAAACGCACAGGTTAAAAGTTAAAGCTAAAAATCTAAAACACGTTTTTGGTTTTCCTACTCTAAATATGCAACTATTATACTGAACGACTTTTTAACTAAAAGGATTTTTTCCTTCAACATAATGTGCTTTATGTTCCCTATGATGAATCAAGTTTGTGTTTCTTAAACAAACAACTGCCATTGAATTATATTTTTTTATTTAACAGACCCATAACAGACCCATAACAAAATAAAAAATGTCATTAATTTGTCATAGATAATATTGTATTCCTGTCTGCTGATCTGGGATTTAAAAATATTTTGTGACATAATTTAGGTCAATTAATGATAGATAAAAATGGCGCCGGTCCTTGGTGACGTGGCAAATTAGGCCTACGGTTGGCAAAACGTAGCACTGAGCTAGCCTGAAGCAATGCAGGTGGCTCAAATGTGGGTCTAAACAGTGCAGGCGGCTCAAATGTGAGTCTAAACAGTGCATATGGCTCAAATGTGGGTGTAAAAAGTGCAGGTGACTTAAATGTGGGTGTAAAAAGTGCAGGTGGCTCAAATGTGGGTCTAAACAGTGCTGGGGGCTCAGATGTGGGTCTAAACTGTGCAGGCGGCTCAAATGTGGGTGTAAACAGTGCAGGGGCACCAATGGGGGTGCAAACAGTGCAGGTGGCTCAAATGTGGGTCTAAACAGTGCAGGTGGCTCAAATGTGGGTCTAAACCGTGCAGGTGGCTCAAATGAGGGTCTAAACAAGTGCAGGTGGCTCAAATGTGGGTCTAAACAGTGCAGGTGGCTCAAATGTGGGTCTAAACGGTGCAGGTGGCTCAAATGTGGGTCTAAACGGTGCAGGTGGCTCAAATGTGGGTCTAAACAGTGCAGGTGGCTCAAAAGTGGGTATAAACAGTGCAGGGGGCTCAGATGTGGGTGTAAACAGTGCAGGTGGCTCAAATGTGGGTCTAAACGGTGCAGGTGGCTCAAATGTGGGTCTAAACGGTGCATGTGGCTCAAATGTGGGTCTAAACAGTGCAGGTGGCTCAAAAGTGGGTATAAACAGTGCAGGTGGCTCAAATGTGGGTGTAAACAGTGCAGGTGGCTCAAATGTGGGTCTAAACAGTGCAGGAGGCTCAAATGTGGGTCTAAACTGTGCAGGTGGCTCAAATGTGGGTCTAAACAGTGCAGGTGGCTCAAATGTGGGTCTAAACAGTGCTGGGGGCTCAGATGTGGGTCTAAACAGTGCTGGGGGCTCAGATGTGGGTCTAAACTGTGCAGGTGAATAGAAAGTGGATCGAGCTGAAATATCAGTTTTTTTAATGACAACAATTGTGCCTACTTTTATTATTGGGATCAGGACCGTCGTTGGGGTTCATGCCGATGCATGGGGTCTCGGATATTTAAGTTAAGGGGGGGGGGGGTAATGGTTGTGGTTTGAATTATTAACATGGAAGACAGAAGGGACAAAACCAAAATATGGCATTGTTGCCTCAAAAATCTGTTTGAGATCCCTTTATATTGACAACTTTGAGCACCCCTTAAGACAGCTATTTTAATCACCTCTTAAGACAGCTATTTTAATCACCTCTTAAGACAGCTATTTTAATCACCTCTTAAGACAGCTATTTTAATCACCTCTTAAGACAGCTATTTTAATCACCTCTTAAGACAGCTATTTTAATCACCTCTTAAGACAGCTATTTTAATCACCTCTTAAGACAGCTATTTTAATCACCTCTTAAGACAGCTATTTTAATCTCCTCTTAAGACAGCTATTTTAATCACCTCTTAAGACAGCTATTTTAATCACCTCTTAAGACAGCTATTTTAATCACCTCTTAAGACAGCTATTTTAATCACCTCTTAAGACAGCTATTTTAATCACCTCTTAAGACAGCTATTTTAATCACCTCTTAAGACAGCTATTTTAATCACCTCTTAAGACAGCTATTTTAATCACCTCTTAAGACAGCTATTTTGTGACAGAGTGAAATATGTATATCTTATTTACAGAAGTTTATCTAGATGTCTTTGAGATCTCTGTTATATTAAATGGCATTGGAAAATTCAGTGTGGACGACCGCATGAGAATATGGAAGAAAATAATTATCTATTTTCTTTCTTTTTAAATACACATTTTCTACATATTAAACTTTTCGTTTTTAGACGGAAAGGAAATATCGTTTGTCAATTTTCTTAGAAGGCATATCCATCTCATCGGTTCTCCTTAGCCACTACCGGATTGAGCCCTGTCATTAGCAGATGACAGTTTAAAAAAAAAAATTGGCAATAAGCCAGGTCAAGTAAGATCCTTTTTTATATATTTTAAGCTACATTATTATAGTTGTAGTACAGATCTCCGCAGCAACTGTGCCGCGAGATGATGAAGGTGTGCCGCGAGAGGATGCCAGGTGTGCCGCGAGATGATGTCAGGTGTGCCGCGAGAGGATGCCAGGTGTGCCACGAGATGATGCCAGGTGTGTCGCCCTAAATGACTGCAAGCGAAGGTAAAGCATAGAGTAATTGTAGCCTTGTAACGAAACGTGATTCCGCAACAACAAAAAAAGTAATAAGTTGTCTAACACTGAGTCAACAGACAAAGTGACAAGGTATATAGCCAGGTTGTCATACACTGAGACAACAGACAAAGTGACAAGGTATATAGCCAGGTTGTCATACACTGAGACAACAGACAAAGTGACAAGGTATATAGCCAAGTTGTCAAACATTATGTCCATAGACAAAGTGACAATGTATATACCAAAGTTGTCATACACTGAGACAACAGACAAAGTGACAAGGTGTATTACCAAGTTGTCAAACACTGAGAAAACAGACAAAGTGACAAGGTATATTACCAAGTTGTCAAACACTGAGACAACAGTCAAAGTGACAAGGTATATTACCAAGTTGTCAAACATTATGTCTACAGACAAAGCGACAAGGTATATTACCAAGTTGTCAAACACTGAGGCAACAGTCAAAGTGACAATGTATACCTTGTCATTACCACAATGTCAAACACTGAGACAACAGACAAATCGACAAAGTATATTACCAAGTTGTCAAGCACTGAGACAACAGACAAAGCGACACGGTATATTACCACGTTGTCAAACACTGAGACAACAGACAAAGTGACAAGGTATATTACCACGTTGTCAAACACTGAGACAACAGACAAAGTGACAAGGTATATTAAAACGTTGTCAAACACTGAGACAACAGTCAAAGTGACACGGTATATTACCACGTTGTCAAACACTGAGACAACAGACAAAGTGACAAGGTATATTACCACGTTGTCAAACACTGAGACAACAGACAAAGTGACAAGGTATATTACCACGTTGTCAAACACTGAGACAACAGACAAAGTGACAAGGTATATTACCACGTTGTCAAACACTGAGACAACAGTCAAAGTGACAAGGTATATTACCACGTTGTCAAACACTGAGACAACAGTCAAAGTGACAAGGTATATTACCACGTTGTCAAACACTGAGACAACAGTCAAAGTAGATTTTTCAAGTCACGACCACGTTACATGAAAACAAAAGTCACCCTTGTGGCGATACATTGGAAATTAATATTTTGACATAGATTTAACTAGATTCTTCAGTATAATCTCTTATATATATTTTGCTTGTGGTGTGACTGCTTCCATTTCCGGAAAGCGCGCAAAAATTAATTCCCAATAACTATGCTAAATTATTATAATTTTTTTTGGTGAAAATAATAATATATTGTTGCCTAATATTTTCTTTTCGGAAAACGAAATCTTCTCAATTTAAAAATTCTGTAAAAATATTCGGTTTAAACGTGATTGGGATATCAGAATATTTAATGTACTTCATTGGAGTAAAATAAAAAAAAATTGTGCAGTGACGTATCATGGGGGGAAGGGAAGTAGCAAGAATTAAGATTCTTAAATGTGCATTACGTGAGTTCATGTTTTATCAATTTTTATCAAGTAACTTTAGTAGATGGGGAGTTCACGCAATCCTGTCGCCAATGTTCGGCGTGCTATAACTTGTATAATACATTGTAATTAAAGACACAGCTAATGCCATGTGTGATATTGTAACACGCAAACTGTGAGACACGCATTTAAAGAAAAAAACTACGTACGGCTGAGATTTCTTACAGACTTTTGTTTCAGCTGGTGACCTAACAGAAGTCCCCCCTTGCAGCCCCAATGTGAGGTCACGTCCATAAAGTGCCCTAGTAGTAATGTCATTTTTTCTAGGCCGTTCATGCGTCAAACCACATACAAGTTACGCAGTGTGTAGTAAGACATATTATGCTTACAATGAGCGCCCTTTAAGACAGCTATTTCGCGAGTGAGTCTGAGACATTTATCGTATTTAAAGCGGCTGATCTCTTCTTGCTGTAATAGCTGGGAAATTCCTTTGAGGCGACTCCTTGAGATTATAGAGGGAAAAATAAAATAAACTACACGTTCTCAGCTTTCAACGAAAGATTTTTCTCAGTATTAAAGTTTCCGTTTTTATAACGGGAATAACTTATTTCAAGTTTCGCAGACGGCATGCCAATATAATGGCTCCGCCCTGCGCATGCGCGCCGCGTACATTGTATTTCTCTGCAAACCGAAAAATGAATAGCTCTCGCCATTACCGGGCGCTCGTCCAGGACTTAACGAGTCGTAATAGCAGGCGCGGTGTGACGTCACAGGAGGGAGAGACAATCTGCTGCAAATTAGGATTTATTGAAAAAAAGGAATCCAGGGATTGTACTTAAACAGCCATAGGCATCCAATCTTTAACCGAAAACAATCAAGTCGCCGCACTTTGAAAAGTATTGATTTTTTTTTTGTTGTTTTTTTTTTTTGGCCCGCCACACGTTGAATAAGCTTAGGACATATTTGTAATGCCACACATCTCTGATGCCTGACTGACACACTTGCCATCAAAGTTCAGTTCTATAAAGATCTTTTCTCCCCACCAATGCCTGGCTATCCAAGGTCTACTATTTTTATCACCTTGCTATTAGAATAGGTCTACTATTTGTTGCACCTTATTATTATAATAGGTCGACTATTCTAATAGTACAACACATCTAGCACAGTGGTCGGCAAATCGCGGTCCGTGAGCTGCTGCATGCGGCTCATTAACGACATTTCGACTCGGCCAGTCACCCGCATGTCAGTTTTTAATCCGAAAAAATGGTTCTTGCAAGGTTCATGAAAAAAAAGATTGACTCAAATTTTGTTTAATCGTCCTGCTGCTGATGGATGCCATTGGCGATGTGCTGTGACCCCAGGATGGACGACACTGGCGATGTGCTGTGACGTCAGACAGGACGACGCTGACCATTCGCCCCTCAGGTATCAAATCATTGCATTCATTAAAACATGAACAAAATAAATCACTGTAATAGACTTGAAATATCAGTCAAAGTATCCATGGGAATAGGTTCGTGTTCTCATCCATGGATTGACATCGTGTTCTCATCCATGGATTGACATCGTGTGATCATCCATGGATTGACATCGTGTTATCATCCATGGATTGACATCGTGTGATCATACATGGATTGACATCGTGTTATCATCCATGAATTGACATCATGTTATCATTCATGGATTGACATCGTGTTATCATCCATGGATTGACATCGTGTTATCATCCATGGATTGACATCGTGTGATCATACATGGATTGACATCGTGTTATCATCCATGAATTGACATCATGTTATCATTCATGGATTGACATCGTGTTATCATCCATGGAATGACATCGTGTTCTCATCCATGGATTGACATCGTGTTATCATCCATGGATTGACATCGTGTTCTCATCCATGGATTGACATCGTGTTATCATCCATGGATTGACATCGTGTTATCATCCATGGATTGACATCGTGTTATCATCTATGGATTGACATGACGCTATGTGACAGAGCCGTTTCTAGCCTGGACACGGAAATGTAACACAAAAAAAATGCTCTCTCCCTTTCTCCTTCTTTATCCTATCTCTCTCTCTCTCTCTCTCTCTCTCTCTCTGTCTCTCTCTCTCTTTCTTTCTCTTTATGCATGCGTGTGTCTGTATATATGTATGTTTTTTATCTCACACAAAAAATACACATGTATACATATTATAGATATATATTTTACCCCATTTGCCCACCATACATTTCAGTCAGTTTATACCTCTCGTCGTACATGTCTAATCCAGTTATCCAATAAGCCCACTCGTTTTACTATCTGACACCGCAATTCAAAGCAGGATCACACGTACGTACAAATAATAAAACTTCTTCTATAGCACTCCTGAAGCCCTCCTTTCAATTTGAGTTTTCAATTTCACGATTTTTAAATATTTTTTTATTATTAAAAAAAAAAAAATCCAAAATTTTTAAACCCCAGTAGTGGATGAGTCACGTGATTACTAAACCCTAGCATTCCACTGGCGTGCACATGTCAATAATGTAAACAATACCAGATCCACCCATGACAGATCCATCGTCACGCCACATTAATCCGGGCTGCAGCGTTCTCTCGGCAGCCACCCTTGATTCGCCCATTAAACAAATGGCATTGGTTCGAGTTGATATTTTATTCATCGCACACTTCGATCGTGTACTGAAATTGTGTCCCTGCTGAAGCGGAATTTCGCGGACAAACCTACAGTATTACTGTCGGACATCTTTGGATATTTTTGTATATTTCCTAATTTTTAAGTATCAAAGTTTTAATATTTATTTTATCGATAATGAAAGGGTTTTTTTTTTTTTTGGTGTGTTTTTTTAATCCCCCAAATCCTAAAGCTATCCTATGAGCGCCCCTTGCCACCCTACACTGAACGCAGACGACGCGATGTTGACACAGTTTAGTCGCGGCGAGATGGTCAGCTCCTGTCAAAAGATCAACTGCGCTCAAATGTCCCGTGTGTAAACACATTTATTGTACAAAAAAAAAGTGGCCATATTATTTGGAAGGTCGAGACAATTCNAAATGTTGGAAAACTAAATTTTGCTATGGGGAAAAATGCTTCACTAATTTTGGAATTTATTAACAATTTTCTTGGGGAGCGCTCAGTAACCCCACCCCCCCCCCGAACCCCCAATGTGGCAGGAGGTGGCGAAACTAACCTGGAGCCCAGATAATAACACAGCGCCCGCAACACCCGGAGTAACTTAATGTTATGTAGGACGGATTAGTATGCATTATGAAAACGACGCCTAACTTGTGCGCTGATATATGCCCTGCCCCCCCCCACACCCGCAAAAATGCCCCCTCCCAAAATGTATATTTGCTGAAAGAATTCAGGTGTGCGCGAAACTGCACTCATTCATTTGGTATTGATCACATATAGTCTGGTGTCTGCTGAGCCTCTCCCCAGAACTTTCAACAGTTTCGCTCTGGAGCCCTCGGCACCCTCGCTTTCTGCCCGCCAACCATAATTACAACAACTGTGTCTGCACCTTTATAAAGCACAAAAAAACACAACAAAAAACTAATGTTAATAATTGAGATGATTTTCTGGACTTGACAAATATATTATTTTCTTTAACTTGTGTGCTTTATAAATTCCAGGGGCGGAACTTAGCTGAGACCAAATGCTTACCCTCAAATACAATGAATTTAGTTTATGTTGCGCGAAAGGGGTGGAGTTATAGCTAATCCCTGTTGCTTTTATGTATATCTTTGCTCCGACCACAGGCGTAGCTAGGGCTAGTTCCCACAGGCGTAGCTAGGGCTAGTGCCCACAGGCGTAGCTAGGGCTAATGCCCACAGGCGTAGCTAGGGTTAGTGCCCACACGTGTAGCTAGGGTTAGTGCCCACACGTGTAGCTAGGGTTAGTGCCCACACGTGTAGCTAGGGTTAGTGCCCACAGGCGTAGCTAGGGCTAGTGCCCACACGTGTAGCTAGGGCTAGTGCCCACAGGCGTAGCTAGGGTTAGTGCCCACACGTGTAGCTAGGGTTAGTGCCCACACGTGTAGCTAGGGTTAGTGCCCACAGGCGTAGCTAGGGTTAGTGCCCACACGTGAGTAGCTAGGGCTAGTGCCCACAGGCGTAGCTAGGGTTAGTGCCCACAGGTGTAGCTAGGGTTAGTGCCCACACGTGTAGCTAGGGTTAGTGCCCACAGGCGTAGCTAGGGTTAGTGCCCACACGTGTAGCTAGGGTTAGTGCCCACACGTGTAGCTAGGGTTAGTGCCCACACGTGTAGCTAGGGTTAGTGCCACCCTACGTGTGCCAACATTTAGTTCCACCCGTTCCTCAATAAAAACTCTTCAGTAAGCGGAAAAGGCTGTCGATAAACGACAAATGCACCCTTCGCTAACCCCCTCGCTCACCCCTTGGCTCCCCCCTTGGCTCCCCCCTTGGCTCCCCCCTTCGCTCCCCCCTTCCTACGCCACTGGCACTGCCCATCCAAACATCTTAAATGCTCCCCCCCCCCCCCAACCCGAGGAACGAATTGTCTGGTAGAAACACTGCTCAGGTCTGCTTTAATAGGCATCTCATGCATCACTCATTTATCACTCATGTATCCTTCATTTATCACTCATGTATCACTCATGTCTCACTCATGTATCATTCATGTTTTCGTCATGTAACACTCATGTTTCACTCATGTATGATTTATGTTTTAACTCATGTATCATTCATGACTAAATAGACTTCTCATGTATAGTATACCATATGATTTCTAACAAAACATTTCTTCTCAACCGTTTCTTACAAAGAGCCTCAATTTAAACTAAACATATCTGGTGAACTAGTGACCACTGGGCACATCTTGTGGACATGTAGACACTAAACATTGATGATCAAATAGTGACCACTGGGCACATCTTGTGGACATGTAGACACTAAACATTGATGGTCAACTAGTGACTACTGGGCACATCTTGTGGACATGTAGACACTAAACATCGATGGTGCCATTTTCCCGGCGACCAATAATCTGGAAGATAAATCTGTAATCCCCCAAAAGCCCCGATGAAATGGCTCCAGCAAACTGACCAGTCCTGACCTACTTAGCCGCCTATAGCAGCCAGTGATTTGATTCCTCCGTACCGACCCATCTTTTATTGCATCCTGCTCGTCCTGGGGAGATAAACGGCCGAGTAGGTTTGTGCTCCATTAGCCTGGGACTAAGCGTGGACATAGAGGGACGTGTTTTGTAGTGGAATCATGTGGATATTAAGAGCAGTCAGCCGTGTGTGGAAATCTGGATAATATGAAGAAAATGGTGGCGGGGCAGTGAAGATGGATTAGTGGTGTGATGTGGATAATATAAAGAGAGGGCATCGTGCTAGTGGACATGGTTTGATTGATTAGTGGATAATATGAAGAAAGGGCAGCGGGGCAGTGAACATGGATTAGCCGATTCGTTGATAATATAAAGAGAGGACATCGTGCTAGTGATTGATTAGTGGATAGTATGAAGGGAGGACAGTGTGATAGTGAAAATGGATTAGTGGATTAGTAGATCTGTTAAAGGGGTGCAAACATTTCCTTTATTTTTTTCTTTGTGTCCCGTCGAATGCTTTCAAATAATTTGAAGTCTTGTCAAACACGTGATATTTGTATGGTTCTTCAAATCAGTGTCAAAATCAGGTGCTATCTTATTATATGAAGAGCAATATTACTTAGACAATATTACCACGGGACACCAAGTCGTAAGATACCATATAACTGCGAACGTTCAAAGGACATCCATAACTATTTTGTTTGACACGGTCCATGGCCAGGATATCGATCTAAACATATTTCTGGTCCACGGCGGAGGACAACTTTTAAACAGCAACAAAAAAAGATATGCATAAACAATCCCACGCCAGCTTCAAGTTTCAGCTGATCATTTAAGTTTTGGTTTTACAACAGCTGTTCCTTAAGCGTACAGTAACACATACACATATGCACAAAGCAACACATACACCTACGCACCATACACCCACACATATGAACACCGACACACACTCTCGCGCGTTACGTCTCATATTTCAATAGATTGCGTTGTATGTTCATACTGAGCGGTAATTGCATTTTTTTTTTGTTCATTCCTTTAACACCGTAGGTATCCGATTTCTGAACTAAACCATAATTAAATTGTTCGACCGGTAGAAGCTAGGGTTCTAATTCATACCAACACCTGCCCTTATAATTCATATGTTTTGAAAAACGTATAGCTACGCCTGCGATACAAATGTATCTGTATGTATATAAACCCTCGGCACCACATGTCATGGATGCCATGTTCCGTTTCACCTTTTCAACCTTTTCTCGGCCCCTCTCCTTGTTACGACCAATCGCAGTGGACTTGTTTTTCCTCTCTTCCGTCCCGTTTTGCATGCCGTAACTCTCTCGCCTATTTGTGTTCTGCCACATCCCTCCTACTGTCTTATCTGATATTACATTGCAGCTAAGTGTTTCAATTTTATTTTATATTGTTTTTTTTACTGGTTTTTTTTTTCGCCGAAGAAGGCTTCTTGCCGACACGATGGCTGTTTCGTTGCGTCCTTTTTTTTTTCCAGGTTTTTTTCATACTTTGTTTCGCTCATTCACTATGACACAAATACTTTTGTTTACTTCCAAATACCCAAATGATACATATATATTTTGTTCTTAATATGTTTAAAATATGAAAAAGAAGGATTTTTATATTAATTGGCATACAATCTTTAAACTGTAATGCAAGTATCAAATCAATGAGAAACCTTTGAATTGATGACCCCAAGAAAGAAGGTATTGTAAGAACCGCTGAATGGACTTTTTTTTCTATTGAGGACATTGAGTTCATGTTGTGTCGCCCACGCAATCTTTTAGTTCACAGAAAATTGAATCACTATGTAACATTTAAATACATGGCAAAAAGACTGATTTTATAACGTGGCCAGCAGTTAGATAGTTTATAACGTGGCCAACAGTCAGTTTATAACGTGGCCAACAATTAGATAGTATATAACGTGGCCAACAGTCAGTTTAGAACGTGGCCAACAATTAGATAGTATATGACGTGGCCAATATTAAATAGTTTATAACGTACGGTACTCAATTGACTCCTATTGACGGACACGCAGACGGACTCACTGGTCACTTAACGCCAACTACCTGGACTCGATTTGTGTTAATCAAGTACAAACGCAAGCAATAGCTGCAACAGCAAAAACTGCATCTACTTTAGCAGCATCTACACTTGCGTCAGCAAAAATGACAGCTTTAGACTCAGTAATATCTACAGAAAAGTAGTTTACTGAACTAAATTCTGCCTAAAAAAGGGTCAATAAAAAATAATGAATAGCCCAACGGTCCAATCACATCTCAGGATAAAATACTGGTGAAGATCTGGCACGCCCCGTGACATTTAAAGCCCGCCCCCCCCCCACTTTCTTTTTTCCAATTTGGACACGCTTTTGTTTAGCTTAAGATTTTGTCTGCTTGTTTGTTTGTTTATTTGTCTGCTTGTTTGTCTGCTTGTTTGTTTGTATGCTTGTTTGTTTGTCTGCTTGTTTGTTGGCCTCATTGTTTGTTGACCTGATTGTTTTTTTGTTTTTTTTTTGTTTGTTTGGGGCAAGTCGTGTATGTCAATTTTCGACCTGTTTCCTTCATGAGATGAACTTGAAAGTTTTGCCTTTTTGCTTAATCCCAGTGACCAGACAACTCTGCGCCATTGGTGGGTCGCAACTGATCCTGTGACCGGTGGGTCGCCACTGATCCATGACTGTTCTCTAAGTGGGAAATTTTGCATCTGAAATTTGACCTACTTTCTGATCTCCAGTCACGCTGAAACTTTGTACACTAACCCAGTTTTTCCCAAACGGTGGTCCCTGGGCCGGCACCGGTCCACAAGCCTTACGTTACCGGTCTAGAGAGCATGACCATTGATGTTTAAATAGAAAAGAAAATGTAATTAATAAATCTGGCACCGGTCCCTGGTGCAGTTTCGAAACTTGTCCACCGGTCCGGGAAACTTAACAGTCTGGGAAAAGCTGCACCAACCCACTTCCAATTATAAAACAATCCTGCGCGATCAGTACGTCACCAGTGACCTCCACTGACCCTCGAGTGACCTCTGCGTGTCATATCAAGCATATTTTTGCAATGCTATTTCATTTCTTCTAGTTTTAAAATCTAAACCTAAACCGGTGTATAAAATCACGATTACTAGATAATAATGAATATGAAAAAAAAAATGAATAGAACTAATCATAATCTCAGATAACTTGCAGTGATTGAAATCTAGAAATGAAAACCCATCTTTTTTTGTTGTTTGAAGAAAATACTAGTGTCATGATCATGTCGTTGTCATGTCATGATCGTGTCATTGTCATGTCATGATCGCGTCATTGTCGTGTCATGATCATGTCGTTGTCATGTCATGATCATGTCATTGTCGTGTCATGATCATGTCGTTGTCGTGTCATGATCATGTCATTGTCATGTCATTGTCATGTCATTGTCATGCCGCTTTCAGGCGCCTGAGGCGCAACAATCTGTAAAGTTAGGAAAGACTTTTTTTAATATCAGAACCGAATGCGTTGAATAGACATTGTCAGAACAGAAGGCGTCCAATGGACATTGTCAGAACAGAAGGCGTCCAATGGACATTGTCAGAACAGAATGCGTCCAATGGACATTGTCAGAACAGAAGGCGTCCAATGGACATTGTCAGAACAGAAGGCGTCCAATGGACATTGTCAGAACAGAAGGCGTCCAATGGACATTGTCAGAACCGAATGCGTCCAATGGACAGGATACAATAGTAATTGTAACAGAAGTTAGTTTAGCTGTTAGAAAATGGTTCATGGGATTGAGACTTGTCAAGGAAAAGACAGATATATTTAAAATTGTCAGGGAAAAGACAGATGACATAAATATTAAAACTTTTTAAGGAAAATACAGAAATATTGAAAAACTTCAAAGAAAACACAGATACCTTGTAACGTGCTCAAAACTGTTTCAACTCATGTTGAGTCAAGCTCAGCCCTAAAAGTATCAGTACACCAATCCGCAAAAAGCCCATCTATCCGCCATATCTTTTAAAACAAGAATCTCTCTGACGCCATCCCATGAGTCCGACACTTGAGGGCGTTCAGAGGGACACACTTCCATCCCACACAACCACCCCCCCTCCCCCCAACAGCGCATTGATATTGGATAAAAAACGTATCTTTGCAACCAAACGTCGGATGTTTATGTTGACGTCATAGATAGATGTGATGGCCCTTTCCGGTGAGTGGGCCGCCTATGGGAGACGTAATCAGGGGCGGTGTTTGCGTGGTTCAGCGAGTCAAACATTGATATATCCAATTATTTGGGGTTGTTTGGTTGTTTTTTTCCCCAATGATCTTTTCCCTCTGTCTTGTCTGTAACGCCAGGGTTGTGTTCTGTAGAGTCCTGAGAGGATCTAGACAAGCAGGATGGGGTGTGCGGTGGGAGTGGTGGGGGCTTTTGGGGTTGGGGGGGAGGAAGCATTTTCGGGTGGGGATAGGGGTGGTGGAGTGTGTGGAATCAGAGATTTTGACGAGATCTCCTTTCTGACAAGCTTTAGAGTTGAAACTGGATGTCGTGTGTGTATGGAATGTCTTGTGTGTATGGAAGGTCTAGTGTATGGAATGTCTTGTGTATGGAACGTCTTGTGTGTATGGAAGGTGTAGTGTATGGAGTGTCTTGTGTGTGGAATGTCTTGTGTCTGGAATGTATTGTATATGGAATGTCTTGTGTGTGGAATGTCTTGTGTATGTAATGTCTTGTGTGTATGGAATGTCTTGTGTATATGGAATGTCTTATGTGTATGGAATGTCATGTGTATGGAATGTCATGTGTATGGAATTTCTTGTGTGTGGAATGTCTTGTGTATGGAGTGTCTTGTGTGTATGGAATGTCTTGTGTATGGAATGTCTTGTGTATGGAATGTCTTGTGTGCATGGAATGTCTTGTGTTTATGGAATGTCTTGTGTGTATGGAATTTCTTGTGTATGGAATTTCTTGTGTGTGGAATGTCTTGTGTGTATGGAATGTCTTGTATGTATCAGGGTGTATCGAATGTCGCATCTGTTTGTGGTGCCCCTTTTTCACTGACATTGTGTTCTCGTATCAATCAATTATAAAAATACTCGTAGGTAGACAATACAGATCAGTCATCATTGACGGAAATATAACAGAGAAGAAAAAACATTATCGGTTGTAAGGCGACATACGTTCACCCGTTCATGACAACATCTGGCAACGCACGGCCGGCAAGCTACATACGTTCGCCCGTTCATGACAACATCTGGCAACGCACGGCCGGCAAGCTACATACGTTCACCCGTTCATGACAACATCTGGCAACGCACGGCCGGCAAGCTACATACGTTCACCCGTTCATGACAACATCTGGCAACGCACGGCCGGCTACAAATTTAAATAATTATATCCTATATTGAAAACCAGACATTGATATCTTTCAAAACAAAATCAATACTATTTATATCGCCAAAGTGGAAGATTTTTTTAAAATGTTGTGCTTCAAGCTAGTGTGTAATAAAATATGTGGCTGGTTTTTCCTGTAGTGTGGGTTGCCTGTTAAGTTTGCCTTTAGTGTGGGTCGCCTGTTAAGTTTGCCTTTAGTGTGGGTCGCCTGTTAAGTTCGCCTGTAGTGTGGTGTCACCTGTTAAGTTTGCCTGTAGTGTGGTGTCACCTGTTAAGTTTGCCTGTAGTGTGGGTCGCCTTTTAAGTATGCCTGTAGTGTGGGTCACCTGTTAAGTTTGCCTGTAGTTTGGGTCGCCTGTTAAGTTTGCCTGTAGTGTGGGTCGCCTGTTAAGTTTGCCTGTAGTGTGGGTCGCCTGTTAAGTTTGCCTGTAGTGTGGGTCGCCTGTTAAGTTTGCCTGTAGTTTGGGTCACCTGTTAAGTTTGCCTGTAGTGTGGGTCACCTGTTAAGTTTGCCTGTAGTGTTGGTCACCTGTTAAGTTTGCCTGTAGTGTGGGTCACCTGTTAAGTTTGCCTGTAGTGTGGGTCGCCTGTTAAGTTTGCCTGTAGTGTGGGTCGCCTGTTAAATTGCCGATTGACAACACAGTCTAACAAATTGTCAGCTCCGCCCCCCCCCACCAACCACCAACCCCTAACCTCCAAAAATCAGTTTTTCACGGGGGAGGTGAGTGAAATAGTGATGTCACTGATTTCACAAAATAAAATTGCCGAAAACTGCTCGAAATGAGATTGGTAAAATATCGCAAGTGCGTTTGGAGCGTAATTGTTTCTTATCTGAAATAGTAGGCGTCATAAATCTGTGGCGTCATAGCGGGTGGGACATTCAAATATTAATTTAGAATAAAATAATAAAAAATGCATATAAAGGACTTATACGAAAATCTTTTTTTTTGTAAACATCGTCTGGTTCAGTAGGGGTGTCTGACGGCTGAGTTGGTTTCTCTCTTAAAATCTAGACTGTGAAACATTATTTATCCCCCCCCCACCCCCGTGCCACACTTTCCCCCCCTTCCCCTCTCCTACCCCTCACTTATCCCCTCCATTCTCCTCCCTTCCTCTTCCCCCTTCCCCCTTCATTCCTCAACAGACATTTCAAATTGAATTATTCCAGACAGCAGATTAAGACAGGATTTTTTAAACAGAAAATTGATTTTATTAAAAATCTCAACTTAACTGACAGCATTCAAGATACAAGCTGTAAAAACAGAATGCCAAGCAGGAAATTGAACAATTCAGAATGTTCTATGGACCGACAACAAGATTCTCTCTCTGATCACTAAGCTGATTAGCAATAATCCGTGAAACCGATTAGCTTTTGTCGTTGGAACTTGACAGGCGTGAAGGGGCGGCCATGATAGATGAATCTTTACGTCTCTCAATTCTGAAATTCTATTTACGGCACTGAAGGATTTTTGCATCCTTGGTGAACAACATTTGAGACTTTTTTGAGGACTGGTTTCTAGCAATCATGCTACCTTCATAGGTCACACGTGTGATACCAGTACTGATCCATAATGCTAATCTTATAGTCACGTGTGATACCAGGACTGATCCATGATGCTACCTCATAGTCACGTGTGATACCAGGACTGATCCATGATGCTACCTCATAGTCACGTGTGATACCAGGACTGATCCATGATGCTACCTCATAGTCACGTGTGATACCAGGACTGACCCATAATGCTACCTCATAGTCACGTGTGATACCAGGACTGATCCATGATGCTACCTCATAGTCACGTGTGATACCAGGACTGATCCATGATGCTACCTCATAGTCACGTGTGATACCAGGACTGACCCATCATGCTACCTCATAGTCACGTGCCATACCAGCACTGACCCATCATACAACCAGAGTTGTCACGTTAAGTGCCAGTTCTAGACGGTGAAGAGCTGACTTCACAAAAGAGAGATGCAAATGACATGTACAAAATAATTGTTCCATAACTTTCTAGCAAAGACGAGTTCAAACGCATTAAAAAGTAGAAAACAATATAACATTTCTTAAAAGGTATCATATGCAAGTAACGTCTGTGCAGAAGATATATTAAACAATTAATAGAAATAAAGCATATTTAATTTTCGTCTGCATTCAATTCTAATCTTTTGGCTACATAGAGTGCTACATCGAGTGCTACATAGAATGCTACTTAGACCAATTTCCAGACAGTAGTGGACCGATGTCCAGCCAGTAGTGGACCGATGTCCAGCCAGTAGTGGACCGATGTCCAGCCAGTAGTGGACCGATGTCCAGCCAGCAATGGACTGATGTCCAGCCAGTAATGGGCCGATGTCCAGGCAGTAGTGGGCCTATGTCCAGCCAGTAGTGGACGGATGTCCAGCCAGTAGTGGACCTATATCTAGCCAGCAGTGGACCGATGTCCAGCCAGTAGTGGACCTATGTGAATTGGGTTGTGGACCAGTGATCTGCGTAAAGCCGTAAGATGTTATTCTTTTTGTGCCTACTTAAAAGATGTTTTTACCGTAGACATACGTGGGTACTCAAACTACGAACACGATCAAAGTTTCCACAGCGTACAGATTAGCAGTTCAAGCGATTGCCCTGTAGACAACTGCAGCAATATTATAAATTGAAGTCATTTTTCAACACTGTATTGTTTGACCCCACTCCCTGTCTGAGCACCAAAACACGCTTTAAGACCCCACTCTCACCACCCCCCCCCCCTTTGGGGAGATAAACAAAGAAAGTTCTATGTAGCTGTCAGAAAGAATGAACTTGAATTTCCCCGGTCTGTTTCAGATCCGACATTCGAAGGTGTGTGATGTAATTACCATACGTGAAATCTGGATACAGCCGAGTGGAGGGTTGTGGTTGGCTGGGTTGACAGTCTTTAAATTTAGTTTACAAATCCAAGGGAACTCGGGTCTTGGGAACTGCAGCCTTTATTTGCTCTTATAGTTTGGTGAACAGAAAAAGCCGAAGGAAAATTCTCTGAAAATGATATTAGCAGTAGAGGTGACTCAAAGTAGCACCAGCTGTCAATGACATGGGGGATGGTGGCTCGTCCACCTTGGATGGTAACTCATCTAAGAGAAGGAAACTCTCAATTCCAACTCAGAGATAGAGTCCAGTAGGCGGATAACATTGGTACAATGAAACATTCCGACAACTCCTGCGACGCCACTGGTGCCAAGCTGTATCATCCAATGATGTTCCCTTGGTTTATCCAGCGGTGTGGAGAGAGGCGATTAGCTGTTGGGAACCAGCTTATAATCCTAGATGAATAATCCCAGGCCTTGTGGATTTCGTCCTGGGAGGTCTTCACCATCGTCACATTATGACGGATGCCAGCAAAAAAAAACCAAAACCTTAAGGCGCCGATTCATACTCGGGGTGTGCTAGGTATAAGTAACACGGCGCCAACATCACGGAGGACACCTACATCATAGCAGGCCAAGCGGAGAGTTTGGGTAATACGTCATAGCAGGCCAAGCGGAGAGTTTGGGTAGTACGTCAAAGCAGGCCAAGCAGAGAGTTTGGGTAGTACGTCATAGCAGGCCAAGCGGAGAGTTTGGGTAATACGTCATAGCAGACCAAGCAGAGAGTTTGGGTAATACGTCATAGCAGGCAAAGCAGAGAGTTTGGGTAATACGTCATAGCAGGCCAAGCAGAGAGTTTGGGTTATACGTCATAGCAGGCCAAGCGGAGAGTTTGGGTAATACGTCATAGCAGGCCAAGCGGAGAGTTTGGGTAGTACGTCATAGCAGACCAAGCAGAGAGTTTGGGTAATACGTCATAGCAGGCCAAGCAGAGAGTTTGGGTAATACGTCATAGCAGACAAAAGAGGGTGGGGGAAGTACGTCATAGCAGGCCAAGCGGAGAGTTTGGGTAGTACGTCATAGCAGGCCAAGGCAGAGAGTTTGGGTAGTACGTCATAGCAGGCCTAGGCAGAGAGTTTGGGTAGTACGTCATAGCAGGCCAAGCGGAGAGTTTGGGTAGTACGTCATAGCAGGCCAAGCCAGAGAGTTTGGGTAGTACGTCATAGCAGGCCTAGGCAGAGAGTTTGGGTAGTACGTCATAGCAGGCCAAGCGGAGAGTTTGGGTAGTACGTCATAGCAGGCCAAGCGGAGAGTTTGGGTAGTACGTCATAGCAAGCCAAAGCAGAGACTTTGGGTAATACGTCATAGCAGGCCAAGCAGAGAGTTTGGGTAGTACGTCATAGAAGGCCAATGCAGAGAGTTTGGGTAATACGTCATAGCAGGCCAAGGCAGAGAGTTTGGGTAATACGTCATAGCAGGCCAAGGCAGAGAGTTTGGGTAGTACGTCATAGCAGGCCAAGGCAGAGAGTTTAGGTAATACGTCATAGCAGGCCAAGGCAGAGAGTTTGGGTAGTACGTCATAGCAGGCCAAGCAGAGAGTTTGGGTAGTACGTCATAGCAGGCCAAGCGGAGAGTTTTTGTAATACATACGTCATAGCAGACCAAGCAGAGAGTTTGGGTAATACGTCATAGCAGGCCAAGCAGAGAGTTTGGGTAATACGTCATAGCAGGCCAAGCAGAGAGTTTGGGTAATACGTCATAGCAGGCCAAGCGGAGAGTTTGGGTAATACGTCATAGCAGGCCAAGCGGAGAGTTTGGGTAATACGTCATAGCAGGCCAAGCGGAGAGTTTGGGTAGTACGTCATAGCATACCAAGCGGAGAGTTTGGGTAGTACGTCATAGCAGGCCAAGCAGAGAGTTTGGGTAGTACGTCATAGCAGGCCAAGCGGAGAGTTTGGGTAATACGTCATAGCAGGCCAAGCGGAGAGTTTGGGTAGTACGTCATAGCATACCAAGCGGAGAGTTTGGGTAGTACGTGATAGCAGGCCAAGGCAGAGAGTTAGGGTAGTACGTCATAGCAGGCCAAGGCAGAGAGTTTGGGTAGTACGTCATAGCAGGCCTAGGCAGAGAGTTTGGGTAGTACGTCATAGCAGGCCAAGCGGAGAGTTTGGGTAGTACGTCATAGCAGGCCAAGCGGAGAGTTTGGGTAGTACGTCATAGCAGGCCAAGCGGAGAGTTTGGGTAGTACGTCATAGCAGGCCAAGCGGAGAGTTTGGGTAGTACGTCATAGCAGGCCAAGCGGAGAGTTTGGGTAGTACGTCATAGCAGGCCAAGCGGAGAGTTTGGGTAGTACGTCATAGCAGGCCAAGCGGAGAGTTTGGGTAGTACGTCATAGCAGGCCAAGCGGAGAGTTTGGGTAGTACGTCATAGCAGGCCAAGCGGAGAGTTTGGGTAGTACGTCATAGCAGGCCAAGCGGAGAGTTTGGGTAGTACGTCATAGCAGGCCAAGCGGAGAGTTTGGGTAGTACGTCATAGCAGGCCAAGCGGAGAGTTTGGGTAGTACGTCATAGCAGGCCAAGCGGAGAGTTTGGGTAGTACGTCATAGCAGGCCAAGCGGAGAGTTTGGGTAGTACGTCATAGCAGGCCAAGCGGAGAGTTTGGGTAGTACGTCATAGCAGGCCAAGCGGAGAGTTTGGGTAGTACGTCATAGCAGGCCAAGCGGAGAGTTTGGGTAGTACGTCATAGCAGGCCAAGCGGAGAGTTTGGGTAGTACGTCATAGCAGGCCAAGCGGAGAGTTTGGGTAGTACGTCATAGCAGGCCAAGCGGAGAGTTTGGGTAGTACGTCATAGCAGGCCAAGCGGAGAGTTTGGGTAGTACGTCATAGCAGGCCAAGCGGAGAGTTTGGGTAGTACGTCATAGCAGGCCAAGCGGAGAGTTTGGGTAGTACGTCATAGCAGGCCAAGCGGAGAGTTTGGGTAGTACGTCATAGCAGGCCAAGCGGAGAGTTTGGGTAGTACGTCATAGCAGGCCAAGCGGAGAGTTTGGGTAGTACGTCATAGCAGGCCAAGCGGAGAGGTGGGGTAGTACGTCATAGCAGGCCAAGCGGAGAGTTTGGGTAGTACGTCATAGCAGTCCAAGCGGAGAGTTTGGGTAATACGTCATAGCAGGCCAAGCAGAGAGTTTGGGAAGTACGTCATAGCAGGCCAAGCGGAGAGTTTTGGTAGTACGTCATAGCAGGCCAAGCGGAGAGTTTGGGTAGTACGTCATAGCAGGCCAAGGCAGAGAGTTTGGGTAGTACGTCATAGCAGGCCAAGCGGAGAGTTTGGGTAATACGTCATAGCAGGCCAAGCAGAGAGTTTGGGAAGTACGTCATAGCAGTCCAAGCGGAGAGTTTGGGTAATACGTCATAGCAGACCAAGCAGAGAGTTTGGGAAGTACGTCATAGCAGGCCAAGCGCAGAGTTTGGGTAATACGTCATAGCAGGCCTAGCAGAGAGTTTGGGAAGTACGTCATAGCAGACCAAGCAGAGATTTTGGGTAGTACGTCATAGCAGGCCAAGGCAGAGAGTTTGGGAAGTACGTCATAGCAGACCAAGCAGAGAGTTTGGGTAATACGTCATAGCAGGCCAAGCAGAGAGTTTGGGAAGTACGTCATAGCAGGCCAAGCAGAGAGTTTGGGAAGTACGTCATAGCAAGCCAAGAAGAGAGTTTGGGAAGTACGTCATAGCAGGCCAAGCGGAGAGTTTGGGAAGTACGTCATAGCAGGCCAAGCGGAGAGTTTGGGAAGTACGTCATAGCAGGCCAAGCGGAGAGTTTGGGAAGTACGTCATAGCAGGCCAAGCGGAGAGTTTGGGTAATACGTCATAGCAGACCAAGCAGAGAGTTTGGG